>JASCZW010006190.1:0-106637 GCA_034211315.2 Aedes japonicus | reverse complement strand
AAGAATGAATTTTATTACTTGAAAAAGTTACACAGGCCTAACTTCGAAGAGGAATGTTTCCTAGCTTATGTATGTTATATGAAATTGGATCGCGCCGTCCGGTTACTTGTTGCTGATGTGGCTGTTGGTTGAACGTTGGTTGCTGGGTGACTTTGGTTGAATTTGATGATGCGGCGTCGGTGACTTTGTTGCTGACTATGACATCGATGGTTCTGGGTGTCGTTCGAAAGCTGCTAATTGTACGGATTGTTGTTGTTGTTGTTGGATGATTTTAAGTCTTCGTATAAGGTGCTGCTCCTGTGGCCCAATGCTGGAGTTGGTTGCCTCGGTAACTACTCCCCCCTCAAGTGAAGAACGTCCCGTTCTGTTTCTTCTACATCTGATTAGGACGAAAATGACGATGAGTATGAATGTAATTCCCGTAAAGGAAAATCCTCCAAAAAGGCTCCAAAATTTAAAATTCAGATTGCTCTGTTCCAAGTACACATGTTGCAAATGTCGACGGTTTTGTATGGTATCTTGATGAATTTTTTCTAGGTTGTGTTCTTCCTTCAGTGTCCATTTTGTTTCGAGGTTATAAAATGCATGATATATAATTTCCGGTTCGCTGATACGTTCTTCGTTTCTAAATGTCTGATTATTGATTTTGATTGTGCAATTTGCAAAGTCAATAAGCACGTTTCCTCCCAAACTACGGTTAGCTGGTCCGCAGTTTGACTCTAACGTTTGGTTTTTTATGTTGGCTACCAAAGCTTGTTATCAGAGATTAACTTGTAAGATGATTGGTTGTTGAAAACAACGTTGCACTCTGATTTTCTTCCGTTGATTAAAGGGTTGATACACTTGTCATTAAGTTCCTTGAGATAAGGGAACTTTTGGACAAAGTCGTCCGGTTTTTGGGTTGTGAAGATACGTTTTCCACTTTTAACTATATATTCTGGGTACGGGTTGATCGTTTGGTTCTTGTTATTTATAGGGTATATTCTGATAATCGATGAGGTAATATTTTCCAATAGTGGTACATGCATGAAGTATAACAGTGTTCCTTGGCTGGTGGCAAACTTTGGTGTGACGAATTGTAAGGCTTCGTCGGGTAGGTGAATGTCGAGTCCTTGGCTTTGTATGTAGTAGCTCTCGTATAGTTAAAATTTCGCGGATGGAGAGTATTTTGTTGGATGTAATTGATAACTTTGACAACATTATTGCATCTTGGATATCTTCGAGCATCTGATTTATAATGTCGATATTTAAAATTGAAGTAACGGTTTCGATGTCATTCATCATGAGGTCGTTAAAACTGACTTGTATGGTTATTTCCTTGATTGCGTTAGTGAGTAGTTGAATCCTATTGTTGATGTTTTGGTTAATTCTGTATTGCTGGTTATTGTGGTCAATCAAATCGTTCATGGTGGTGTTGATGGCTCGTAGATCAGAAGCATCCGGGGTGCCCGCAATCCATTTCCAAGCGGTGCCAATGGTATCCCATCTTTTTGCTCTGTGGTGTTCTTGGGGTTTCAGCGGGTATAGGTTGCTGTACATTTTCTTTGATTTATTTCTTAATATATGTATTAGTGGGTTAGTCGTATGAACAGAATTTTGGTAAGACGATTTTATAAGAATTTCAGCTGTCTCTTCGATTGATGAAAGGTTTATCGGATGAATTATCTTAATGGTTCCTGTTTGAATCTTACAATGTTTCTCTTTCACGAGTAGTAATGGGTCATCTTGCAGGTTTCGTATCGTTAATCTTTGTGCTTGGCTTGAAAAAATCATCAGTACAAGCAATGTGGTTATTTTATTCTGTAAATGGATATATTAGTTTGTTAGTAATTGTGTTAACAGTAATATTTTCCAAATTGTGAGTCTAAGTTTTCCTCTTCCTCTTGATTTTTGATTTATGGAGTTTAATTTCTCTGTAGTCTAGAAAGGTTTTTCGTCTATTGCATTTTACTTTTTGAGGTTTAAATCTGGCTTTTTTCTTATTTCTGATGCCTTGAATTTTGTTATAAATTGTTTCACCTCTCTCTAGATTTGGTTCATCCGATCTATTTTTATTTTGGGCATTTAATGTTTTGGCTTGATTTGCTTCAATTCTAGCAATTACTTCGTCAAAGAGATTATTTCTATTCTCAAGAATAGCTTCTAGGTTTTAATTTGGTTACACTGTGTATTGATGAATTGTAAAAAGATGTCGCTAATTTATAAATTTCTTTGTGTGAGAGATCGTTGTACTTTGATTTTATACAAAGAAAAATTTCTGACAGCGTTGAGTGAAAACGCTCTAAAATCCCATTAACCTCACTGTGGTTAGATGGGGTAAAATACATTTCGACTTGCAACCTCTGAAGAAATCCTCTAATCTCAATGGAGCGGAATGCCGCTTCATTGTCACAAATAATTAATTTTGGAGTACCATAGGTTGAAATTAATTTTACTATGCTCCGTTTGACATCAGGTATGGATCGCGATTTCATCGGGATAAGAATGGCGAATTTGGATAATTTGTTTACCGCTGACAAAATATAATTTGGTAGGGAAATGAAAATATCTATGTGGAGGATGTCGAGTGGTTTTTTTTGGAATTGGTGTTTCTGCTAATTTGATTTTGTTAGGGTTCCTCTCATATTTGTTTTCAAGACTGATGTCACATAAATTAATGAATGATTGGATTTTCTTACTTGACTGAGGAAAGAAGTATTTCCTGGTAATTTCTGCATGATTTTCGCTTGCCCCTCGATGTGCTTTCTCGTGGACTTCCTGGATGAGCGCGTTTTGATCTTCCGATGTTCTTACGTCCTGCAATAGAGTTTGTGTTAGTCTGATCTTAAACATTTTATTACGGGAAAAATGATTTTTGTATGTTATCTGCAGTGAGTTGATCCACTCTTCTCTACAGTTGATTTTACTAGGGTGCATATGGTCTCTCAAAATCTTTATGGCTTGTGGTACTCCAAAAATGAGCCTGGTTATAGTGCGACGATTTGTACCTGGAAAGATTTCTTCAAAAACTTCGGAATTTTCATTACCTGTTTTGATTAAAATTTGATTCCTAAAATAATTTAAAGGTTGTTCTGTCATTTGAATAAGCCCGTCGGAGTCTGAGTCTGCCGAGTGAACCGTGGAGACATCCGACGTTGATTCTTCCTCGTCTTGATCGTTATTATTTATTTCTGGTATAACTCGTGATAGACCATCGGCAACAACATTTTGTTTGCCGGGTCGGTACTGTATGTCATAATCGAACTCTTCCAATCTTAACTTCCATCGAATCAACCGATCATTCGGCGTTTTAAGGTTCAATGCGTAGGTTAAGGGTTTATGGTCTGTAAACAGCGTGAATTTTCGGCCATACAAGTATGGTCGAAAATATTTGCATGCCCAATCAATGGCAAGCAGCTCCTTTTCGATAGTTGAATACTTCTCCTCGGTTTTTGTAAGCGTACGGGATGCATAGGCGATGGGTTTATCGCTCCCGATTGGGCCTTGAGATAACACCGCACCTAATGCATAGCTAGACGCGTCTGTTGTTAGGATGAATCTTTTGTCGAAGTTTGGAAATTGTAGTATTTGACTACTGCTTAGAAGATATTTGCATTTTTCGAAGGCCGCTACGAATTCTTTCGTGTGTGCAACGGTTTCGTTTTTTCGTAATTGTTGCGTTAATGGCTTGGCTATCTTGGCGAAGTCTTTAATAAACTTCCTATAGTAGCCAACAACACCTTGAAATCCTCTTAAATCTTTTTCGTTTTTTGGTAGTGGCCAATCTTTAATTGCGCTTATCTTCTCTGGGTTAGGTTTTACTCCTTCAGGAGTAACTATATGCCCCAGGAAGGCAACTTCCTTCTGAAGAAACTCGCATTTGTCGAGTTGTATCTTCATGTTGAATTTTTTCAAAGTATTCAGAATTATCTTGAGATTAATTAGATGCTCCTGTAAGCTAGTCGAATAGACGATTATGTCGTCCATATAGACAAGGCAGCGTATTCCAATGTGTTCCCTGAGAATGTTGTCCATTACTCTCTGGAACGTTGCCGGAGCGTTTTTCAAGCCAAAAGGCATTCGGATAAACTCGTTGTGCCCTCCATCGACACTAAATGCTGTCTTCGAAATGTTTTTCTTATGTACCTCTACTTGGTGAAACCCTGAAGCGAGGTCAATAGTTGAAAAATATTGGCATTTTCCCAGTTTATCAAGTATATCCGTGATATTGGGAATAGGGTATCGATCATCTGTAGTCTTTTGGTTAAGCTTGCGATAATCGATTACAAGCCTCCATTTTCTTGTACCAGAAGCATCTAACTTCTTTGGTACAATCCAGATTGGCGATGACCAGGGACTATTCGATGGTCGAATTATTCCTTGGTCTAACATTTTAACTATTTGTCGCTGAACCTCTTCTCTATGGCAGAAAGGGTAGCGGTAGTTTTTAGAATATATTGGCAAATAATCCTTTGTATTGATTTTATGCCTCACTGCATTTGTGAACGTCAATTTCTCTTCATCGTTGTAGAGAATTTCTGGAAATTGTTTTAGAACGTTCAGTAGTTTATCTTCTTCTTCTGTGTTCAAGTGGTCTATTCTTATGCTTTGTTTAAGCTCTGTTTTATTCAAGTTCTTTTTTGCATAAATGTTGTGTGGTTCAATAGAAGCTTCCTCAAAATTATAAAGTTCCGTAAATATAGCCTCTTTGTCTACACAGATATTCACTTGTTTGTTGCTGAGGTTTATCACGGGAAATGTAGCTATACCGTTTTGAGCATTGTATACTCCTGAAGGTATAATTACATCCTGTCCTATTGCGATATCGTGTTCAACCAGAAAGTCTCCTGTTGCGATTCGAACGTGAAAATCTTTCACGAGAGTCTCATTCTCTTGAAAATTTAGTTGTTCGCGAGTAGGAAACTTTTTGTTGAGCTGAATTTTCAAATTATTAATGGTCATCGTGTTAGATGCAGTGTCTATTATGGCACCTATGGATCGCATAGATTCAAATCCAATGAGGCCGTCAAAAAAATCGTGAAACCTAAATAAGAAAAATTGGAGGTTCGGTAAACTTTTTGAAAAAATAATAAATGGGTTCAAAAACGTAAATTTGTCGACGATATGTGCACCATTTACATTTCTTATTTTATGTTGTGGTCCTATCCAAGTGATAGGAACCAACTCAGGGTTAAAATAATTTTTATTGGCTCCCGTGTCGATTAAAAATCGTAGGGGCCTACCCGTTTTCCTAGGAATTTCTAGGTATGGGAGAAAATTATTTATCATTCTGCTATTTGATGGTCTAAAGCCGTGCAAAAATTTAGCTCTTCTGGAGTTTCGTTTGACTCCATTGGTGTTGAATCGTTATCATTTTCTAGATCCGTGCGCGGCTCGTAGTCATGGTATTGCATATAATTTGTCGAGGTTGTGGGAGCATAATTTTCATGTTCGTGCATATGAATGTTGTGCGCGGGTTTATTATACATTCTCGTCTGATGAGACGAGGGCTCTTGCTTTAGTGCTAATTGAGGATTTGGGTTTTGGTTTATTGGTCTGGGCTGTTGGTAATTTGTCGAAGCCCTATATTGAGGAGATGCGTAGGGCATGAAATTTGTAGGTCGGGAATTAAATTGTGAGGGGTATTGTCCTTGTAACAAGAACGGCTTTTGCTGTCTGAACGGCATCGTAGACACATTTTGCTTTGTTTTCAAAACATCCGGTGGCTGTTTTGAATTTTTCTCCCGTCTTCTGCGCATCGCTGCTTCTTGTTCCGAAGCGACATGGTATGCGATTGTTAAAGATTTTGGTCGTGTAGATCTGGTTAGATCTGACACTGTATCATGAGGGCCATCCACGAACGCGTTAATCATGAGGGTCTCATACGTACCCATTATCGCTTTTGCTTCGCCCGTGGTATTGTTGTTTAATGTTATTTTTGCATTGATCTCCGCTAACAGGGATCTGCATTTGTGGTAGAATTCCATGACTGTATCCGAACCTTGCATGAGGTTCGTTAGTCTCGAGACAAGCGATGATAAGTCCGACTTGTCTCCAAAATATTCAATTAGCGTTGTTTTAATTGCGTCCCACTCAAGGGGAGTGTGGCTTGCGGAGAGAGCATCGTTTGCTTTCTCCGTCAGCTTATCCCTGATAATGTCCATCCAAATGGGCAGCATCTGTGGGATACCGTTTGGCAAAACGAATTTTTTACATTCGTTTAGCTTTTGTTCCACCGACTCAATCCACCGTGGTAGATTGCGGGGATCACCGTTGAACTCCGGAACCAGTCGAATCAAATCTGGTAGCCGTGGAGTGTCATTAACCGTGGTGGCTCGTGCAACACCAGGTGTCGTAGGTGTGGAAGTTGTTGCCGCCTGAAGGGCAGCGATTTTATCGTTGGCTAATTGTGCCTTATTTTCGGCAACTTTCCTAGCCTCTTCTAGCGCGGCTATTTGGAGCCGTTGCGCTGCTAAGTTGGCCGCGAGATTGTTAATCTGGCGTTCTAATTCTTGCTCCATTTTTCTTGTTCGCATTCACTACACTTCCTACACTACACTTAAATGATGTATAATTAGTTTCTTGCACACTTCACTTGACTTATATAGCTAGTGGGGTTTTTGTTTGGGAAAACGTAGCTAACGAACCTATTTGAGGTTGTTCGCTCGTCTGTTAGAGGTGAGAGTAAAATAGTAAAAATAAAATGAAACACTCACCACGCAGGATCTACAACCCACGAATCACCAATATGCCCATGGTGACGGTGTGAACCGGGATTGAGAGCGATGTGGTTCGTTCGTTGGAGAGAGATCTCCGTTTTCTCGCAGTAGCTCCACTAGGATCACGTGATGATCTCTGCAGCACACTTTTCGGTTTAACACAAACAATGTTTACCTTCACGCGCGCTCAATAAGATTTCACTTCATTAGCGGAAAACTTTTGGAGAATACGGCTCTCCCCCGAGTCGACTGCGCCAGTTACAACTTAAGGAATACGGATTTAGTTTTTAAAAAAAGGTACGACCAAATAAATCGAACTAAGAATGAATTTTATTACTTGAAAAAGTTACACAGGCCTAACTTCGAAGAGGAATGTTTCCTAGCTTATGTATGTTATATGAAATTGGATCGCGCCGTCCGGTTACTTGTTGCTGATGTGGGTGTTGGTTGAACGTTGGTTGCTGGGTGACTTTGGTTGAATTTGATGATGCGGCGTCGGTGACTTTGTTGCTGACTATGACATCGATGGTTCTGGGTGTCGTTCGAAAGCTGCTAATTGTACGGATAGTTGTTGTTGTTGTTGTTGGATGATTTTAAGTCTTCGTAAAAGGTGCTGCTCCTGTGGCCCAATGCTGGAGTTGGTTGCCTCGGTAACTTATATATATATATATATATATATATATATATATATATATATATATATATATATATATATATATGTGTGTGTGTGTGTGTGTGTGTGTGTGTGTGTGTGTGTGTGTGTGTGTGTGTGTGTGTGTGTGTGTGTGTGTGTGTGTGTGTGTGTGTGTGTGTGTGTGTGTGTGTGTGTGTGTGTGTGTGTGTGTGTGTGTGTGATTCAACTCCCACTGAGCGGCAATTCTATTATGGAAGAAATTTGCCTGCACCTATGTTTGACATTATGTGATCTATAGGTGCTAACACTATTAACCCTGGAGATAAAAGGTGATAGCTGTGCAATAAGCCCCGCATGAATATACCCATATATCAAATGGATATATGGGGTGCAATCACACTTCCAGAATCAAAATTCAGTTTTTTGATTCTGACGCGTATTTATTTGTGGTTTTATGTACACACTACCAAAATGTCATGTAAATTTCTGTCTCCTGAGACCGACACATGCAAGCATCCTTTAGCACATAAGAATGAGTTGAAAGAGATCCGAAAATAAAATCAATCAATAAATACGTCGGAATGCGACATAATTTTACACGGAATCCTTCTTTACCCAACTTTTTACAAACATGAATTACGTTTCATGTAAAATTCATAATTTCTAAGTGTGTATATAATAAGTAAAACTGTAACTTACCAATCTTCGTTGTTTCTTCCGTTTTCTGTTTACTTTCCTTTCTTGTTTAAGTCCTTATCGATCTCGTCCTGGTTTGGTATGCTCTTGATAACCATTCTGCCTCCGGATGAATGAGGATTCCTCCAGCTTCGTGACTTTGTTTGATTCAGTATCAGTCATTGTACGCGTTTTGTTGTCCAGGTATTTGTTAAAGTCCTTGTTTTTGTACTTGTTCGTGTCATTACATTGTTAGTGATATTCTCGTCAGTGCAGTTTTCGGTATCTGCGCAATTTCATACAGTACAGGTGTGACAATATAACAGCTATCTCCCTTATTCTACGCTCCCAAATGGAACAAATTATTTGACGTTAGACTCATCGGAAAAATAAGCTGCTCTGATGGGCATGGGTATTTGTGGGCGGTCTTTTAATATATAGTTATGTTTGTATGTATGATGTGTATGTAGTTTTGGAAATGTTAACTGATTTACTTACCCACACTGTTGTTATTGGTTTTGATTTGTTGGGAACATACCGACTTAGATGATACTCGCATGCATGTGCTTCGTCCACGTAGGTTTTTCTTGGGCGGCTACTTGGTCTTGTTCCAACCAGAGGCCGAGATGCCTGACTATCCAGGTTGCGTTAGCATACTTCCACTGTGACCCTTTAAGGCTCTCTTTGTTTCTTTTTTTGTTCTACAAGTATACAAACATATTCGCTCATCTGCCAAAAACAGCCAAACCAAATGTAGTATCTGTGTGGTGATGCTTTCCAGAAAATTGCAGAACCATTATAAAACTCAGTTATAATAAAACTGTTGAAATTAATACACGATTCTTTGAATAGCAGTAATATAATTGAAATTATGCAAATTCTATACCTATTGTATGAAAATAAGAACAGGTGCCGAATTAAAATTTAATATGCTACTACTAGTAGGTTCAAATGCACTTCTGGTCCACATCACCCCTGGCAACACTGGTTTGCATTTTTTCCATTTGGGTAAAGATCCAGATAAGCCCTGGAACCTGGTAGTTATTAAGCTACCACAAGGTTTTGCCAATGCCCAGAGACACGGCAACTGTTCACACATTATCCAAAAATAAATACTTGAAAATAATTACTGAAATTGTTCTTTTCACCAACCAATCATTTAATGTGTATGAGTAACAAATCATAAATTATATGTTATTTTCATACAGTCATAAGTGTTAGTTTTGGGTACATCGATTACACGTAAACAAGATATGGATTTTTTCCTCAGTGTAGTGTTATATATAATAACTGCGGTATGAATGCTTCAACCCGGTAACATCTTGACAGCTCCAGGGTTAAATCAATGTACCTCGATAATTTTGGCAAATTATCAATTGAACGTATTTGCATCGACTGATATTTTCAAAACTGTGGTGCTCATATTCGTACTTGATGAACTCTATGACAATATGTTGTAATTTTTCTTGTAATGTTAGTTTGATTTGACTACCAACGGTGGTTAAAACAAACTAAAGTTTTGAGTAATTGATTCGGGAATTAAGCAGCTAAGCTCAACTGCCATCTGTTAATTCACCATTATGTTGGTTGTATCATTAAGACAGCTACGAAAACAAACAGATTTGTTGGTTAATTCCACAGGACTGAAGCGACTGTCATCCATGAACAACAATCGTGAAGCTGAGAAATTTGGTGCTGCGTGTGGTGCTAATTTGACAGCTCGATTTTCTTGAAGGCTGTAGGCAGCAAACACAATATACGCGGTGGAAGTTGGCGTAATTTTCGTTAATATGATTCGAGAGTAAAGTCTTCCGTATTGTAGTTAGTGCAGTGATTATCACAACGATAGTATTTTTTCATTGTAAAATTGTTCAAATCGTCACTAGCGCCACACCAAAAGTAGCAGGCTTCAAGAACTAACGCCTGCTTCAGTCCTCTGGTTAATTCGCTTATGGTTTGTTTCAAACAAATTTTAGTATGATTTAAACTTAAATGCTGTTTGAAACAAACAAACAAAAACGGTTTGAACAACGAACATTTCCATTTACAATTACCTTAAATTTCTTTTAGTTTCAATTATTTGAATAAAATGCTAACAAACATCATAAAAGTGCACATATACATTTATAGACTTATGTATTTCAGTCTACTAGGAATCGACAAATGTTACTGTGAGCGTTTCTATTATTTTCTGTTAAGTTAGATATTAAGTTTTCACCTATTGGTGAGTGTCAGTGTCAGAGCATGCAGCGGGACTGGATGACGGAAAATTTTATTTATTTTTTCCCTAATTAAAATAGCAGTTTGATTTAACCGTCGCTTTGGTAGAATTAATTCAAAACTTTCATTAGTTCCCCTGGGTCAATGCAACCTGTGTTTTGGTAATAAAATATCACTTTCAAGGTGGAAACAACAAAAATACTCGGGCTTATTACGATTCACTCGTTAGTTTTTTCACTGATATTCGTTTTCACCCGTGAAGTGACATTTGTAATAAGACCCATTAGTTTTGAACAACCATGATTTGTGTTGTATTGTGGTAATATCTTCGGGTAGAAACAACCAACCTGCCTGTTTATTTCGAAACAAAATCGTTGGTTTAAAATAAGTTTTAACTTTTTTAGTTTGGATGTCAACAAACAAGTTAGTTAAGCAATGGTAGCATTAGCGCTTCCTCTCATTTCTCTTTCAAGCAGACACCATGGATTGGATTTTTTTTGCTGGTGTGTGCTTGAAACAGAAAGGTTCATCAAGTTACATGCTTGGTGCTGAGAGAATTGTAACTTATACATTAAATAAAAGAGAAACTCATACATTAAATTAAAAATAATCTCCTCTTCAGCATTCTTTATCTCCTGTTTCTCTCTTAATCTTTTTGTTTCACTTCCGTCATTCCCATTCTCAAGTAATGATGATTTATATTCGATACAAATGAAATCAAATTGATGGAAAGAAAACTGCATCAACAATACGCCGCAATAAAAATTTGTTCTTGTACTGTTTTTAACATCCACACATAAGGAAACGAAAACATGCAATTCAAAGCTTAAAAGCGGTAGTATCGATAATGGATGGCCCTTTTGTTTATGCACGGTAGAGACATCTACAATTTGTAGATGGGTACGTGAAACTAAGCTCATCTGTCAAGATGCTCGGGGGTTGGAATTATAGACACTCAATAGACCGGACAACGTGAGTCTGGCACAGTTGATGTATCTAAAACAACTCTCAAATCGTATGGGAAATGCGAGGAAATGTTCGTTTTGGATACAACATGGCGGCACGTTGTCCGGTCTATTACTTGAGTGTCTATAGTTGGAATGCTATCAATGAAAACGCAACAACGATCAAGAGTGGCATTGTTCTCACCAAAAATAAACCGCAAGTAATATATTACGACTAATATTGCTTGATAGAGGAGAATGTTCATGGTTGGAGTTGTCTGTTATCATATCAGTGAATTGACGAGGAAAAATCAACAATCGCGGATATCTTGGTTGGTGGAAACTCCACAATATAACAAAAATAAGTACGTACAGCAACGCAGATTTCAGCACGACTTGAAACTTAGTATCACTTGGTAATTTCTGGGCGAACTCCCACAAATATTTGTTCATTATTGGAAAAAAAATCTTTGTCAGATCAAACGCAACTCTGCATTGCAATCTTGATATTCTGGAGGAAATAATACTGCTACAAAAACATGAACTTGTTCTCCAATAAGACTTTTGACCCTAATCTTGTGGTGTAATGTTACCATCAGCTCCCCCTTCATATCCGCTGTCGATGCCGAGATCCTCGTGATAGCAAGTCTATAATATATGCTGATCTTTCAGCGTGTAACATTGGAACTATGTGACTCATATAGTTCGGGTAAAGTTTACGATAAAGTAGACACTCCAAAAATACTCGTACTAAATAACTAACACACACTTAATTATTTTTACCGGGCTCAGTTAAAAAATTACCGATATCTCTGGTGGTCACCTCGGTATTCAATTTCAACTACCGATTCCTCGGTACTGCATAACTTTTAGTGATATGTCAAAAATTAACGAACTGATCTACAAAATTAACTGAACAATTCTTGAAAAAAGGCGAACAGGTCGCCGCAACAATATATTCAATTACCGAGAACCTTAGTATTATTTGAAAGTTTTGTTAAATTTACTACCGGTATATCCGCAAAATTAGCTCAAAATCTCCCTTTCCGATGTGCCATCTAATGTTATGGCTCAATCAATCCAAACAACCCGGGACGGGACGACGACAAAAGAAAAGATTCATAAATGTTAGTAAAATTAAATCTTAAGTTAATTTACTTAACATTTCAGCAATGCTGTTGTCCGTTTCCATTAGCGAATTTAAAACTACTACCGTTTCGTAATGTATATAAAGCCCAGTATCGACCTAAAAAGTAAATAGGTTACGGAATGTTTTTCAATATTACCAAGCGGAATTTTTGCAATTCATCTGCATGGAACGAAATGTCACCTTCACTTACGGAATAATCGAGCGAAATATTTTTCCGAAATTAAAAGTGACAGCTCCCATTAGTTTGCGTGGAAACCTTACAAATTCTCATTTTATTTTTCGTTATTTTCAGGTGGATACTGCTGCAGTAATTTCTTTTCGATTATTTATTTTTCCGTTTCAGTAAATGGAATTTCTTTCGAACACGATACCGACTTTAACTCTCTACTCTGTGAAGTACACGCGTTTAGAATGGCGTGATATAGAACGTTGAATAAACCAAACGGAAACTGAGAGTTTGGTATATATTGACGATAGCTCGGCAAAGCGTAGTTTTTTGCTGAATGTTCGCATCACAGAATTACTGAGTTTACGGAATCTACGAGATTTTTTTCTCTTAAACCGGGGTTATTCGTTTATATATTGCTTTTATTACCGACATCTGTATTTTATTTTATTTTACAGAAAAATCGGTAATAATAATAACAGAAATAAGCATATGTTGTACAAAAAACCGTTCTTTCAGGATGAATTCATTTTTACAGAATAAAATCAGCAACAAATATTTCCAAGCTGAAATTATAGATATAAGTTTTTAAATATTTATGTCTGACATAATAAAAAATTGGGATGTATCTGATGAAGTATCTTTATCTGATCACATGCAAATATTATTCGAATATGGGGCTGATCAACGACTCATACAATCTATAAAAGATCCTAGGAATACAAACTAGGATCTCTACAATTCAGTGTTAACAACGAACGTAAATACGCTGGTAGTTAGCACAAATTCTCGAAAAGAACTTGAAAAAAAATCTAAACAACTTTCAAATATGATCCAAAATGCTTTTAACGAAAGTTGCGTTGCTAAGTAACGCTCTACTAAGAGCCCGGAAAATGTTTAACTGGGCTAAAAAACACAACAGTGGGGTCCATATAAGGAATACCTCACGGATTACAATAAGGAAATACATGTGAGAACATTGAAAGTACTACAGCAACTGCCAGGTTGCAGAAAATCCTCGCTAAACATCATTCTATTGGGGTTGGGACTTTGAAAAAAGAGGAAGGCTCATTTACTAATTCTTTTAGTGAAACGCTAGAGGTGAGGATGGAAACACATTTTCCTTGTTCTATTATTAGTTCAAGCGAAAATCAAGGTACATGTGCATCAACAATTGGCAGCAAAGAAACCAGGATGGATGTTCGTGAAAAAAAAACAACGAATATACTGGGTTAGAAAGAACCAGGGGTGATTTATTTTTGCCAACATCATATTCAGCAAAAGCAAAGTGGATTTGGCGATTGACTCCTTTGCACCCTTCAAGTCTCCTGGTAGGGACGGAATTTTTCCTGTACTACTACAGAAAAGAAAGGCGAATACCCATTCTCAAAAAACTTTTTCAAGCTAGCCTAATTTAATGCTACTCTGAGAAAAATTCTATCATTGTACCGACAATTAAATCATGGTCAGGATGACTATCGCACATAATGGTTACAATAACCATGAAAATGGTCGAATTCACCACGTTCATGGCATTCTTGACTATGATCGTGGTAACAAGGACTATTCTGACAGATGGGCAAATGTTGGATCAACTTTTTTTAATGGTCGTTTTACCCATGATCATAGCCGGTTCTAGATCACTATACTGCAATAGTCATCTTAACCCCCAATAATGGTAAATTTTACTATCAAATTTCTCTCTGTGTATATTCCGAAAGCTTAGCGATAAGTGTGGGTACTTTTATACCCAAGACTAATAAAAAGGATAAAAGCTCACCGAAATCCTTCAGGCCGCTTATGCATTCACCCTGCTCATGAAGCTTATGCATCCATCCTGCTAAAATATAATGGAAAAAATAATCGATGAACACATCAAGTCATATCTGGTTAAAACTCCTCTGTGCAAATATCAGGTTGCATATCAGGAGGGTAAATCATCAGTAACAGCACTACACTCGGTTGTTACAAAACCAGAAAAATCTTTCGAAGCAAAAGAAATTTCACTAGCTGCTTTCCTTGATATCGAAGGTGCATTCTATAACACATCTCATGCATTGACTCAGAGCTATAACGAAACGTGATTTCAACAAATGCATCGTTGATTGGATTACGGAGATGTTATAAAAAAAAAGAAATATCAGCGCACCACTGAAGCTCATTCATCAGTGTTAGAGCAATCAAAGGGTGCCCGCAAGGAGATCTTCGTTTTCAAACTTGTATCTTTCAATTTCAAAGCCTGCCGTTACCCTATATGGAACTACCAATACACTTTCTCTTCATTTCTATTCGTTCTAGCAATAAACTACTGTCCACTCCTAGAGCCTCGCATGGAGATGAGAAATAATCTGCTTCTGACAATTTTCATCCTCGATCGTTACTCCGCGCATGGGAGAATACAGAAAACAACAATCAAAGTGAAATCTGGAATGTTCTGTTATATGCTTGCGAAAAAACTATAGATCATTGCACGATGGCGTCATCAATGCAGTTTTGACAGTTCAGGGAGCTTGTTTACGTGAACTTAGAATATTTTCAGTAAGATCGGTTTTAGATGTTGTGCTCAAAATTTATTACGATTGAAGTGAAGTTGCAGGAAAAGAGACAGCAGTGCTTATTTTTACATCATTTCCTGAATCTTATCGTACAGAATCCGAAAAAAGCCAATGGAAATTTTCGATTGAGTGGTTGAAATTCTAACACCTTGCAAACAAGCTCCCTGAACCGTGAAAAAGTGAGGTTAATACATTCGGTGCAATGATCTATAGACATTCAAATATATTTATTATGTTAGAAAGTCAAGCAGCTCTAAATGCTGACGGTGTTCAATCACTTCAAAAATTGTCTTGTCGTAATCAAGTCAATCTATAATGGGTTCCTGGTCACTGCGGAATTTGGTGCAAATGGACGAGCCGATACACTAGCAAGACTTGGAACGTCTCATCAGTTCGTAGGAGCCCTTTTGAAGTTTATCTGCTTCTTTTCTTAGAATGGAGCTCATAGCCTGGGAATCTTCGAAAGTGAATGAAAACTGGAACAACATTTCACAGCAATCAAAGTGGTTCATTGCTCCTAATATTTATATGACTCGCAAAATACGTGATCTCTCTAAACAAGATTGAAGTTGATTGGAAAATTTCAAGATGATGCATGTCGCTTTTGTGGTATGGAAAAAGAAGACTCGGAACATTTGTTATGCCACTGTTCGCCAATTTTTATTAAAAGAAGTGAGTTCTTTGACAAAGGGCTAATAGAACCCTTCGATATTTCGAGAAAAAAACCCAATACGCAAGTGCACGTAGTGCAATTCATTCGAAGTGTAATACAGTGCTGGGATAATGCTCTAAGTCAAGCATTAACGACCACTCCTAACAATTGTGGTACGTCATCTGGACAGAGCTAAAAAAGGGGGACGGGGATGTTTCACAATAGATCTAAAAAATATCACTGCGACATATGAAAATACCCGAAAAGGAATAATTTATACTGAGAAAACAACATTTGCTGATTTCTGTAATTATTATTACCGATTTTTCTGTAAAACAAAATAATATAGTCGGTAATACATATAACCTCGGTTTCAGAAAAAAAACACGTACGTTTCGTAAACTCAGGAATTCCTTGAAGCGAACATTCTGCAAAAAAATACGTTTTACCGAGCTACCGTCATATATATACCAAACTCTCAGTTTCCGGCTGGCTTATTGAACGTTCTATATGACGCCATTTTTATAAAGATCAGCTTTTAAGTGAACGCGTCTGGCTCAGAGCACGAAATTAATTGACACCCGCCGTGAACGACGAGTAAAAAAATATTCAGTGTGTACAATTTTCGCTCTCTTCATTTCATTTTATCAGTCATTCGTGATGTGATGTGATGTGTGATAAGAACCCACTATCAGTGCAAGGATTACCTATGGCTGCAGGACTATTCTCAGCAGGTTGTTCTGAGAGAATAGCCTACGTGATGGCTTCTTGTAGCAGGGTCAGCCGATCTCAGTGAGGACCCGCGGAAAACTACGGCCAGAAGGCCGCGTGTCTTCGCATGACAAGGGACTGGCGACTCTCGAACCCTTGTCCAGTCAACAAATCCTTCGACTGCCTTAGGCTACCCCCTTAGGGAATCCCCGTTATATAATTGTTAAAGGAACAGTGGAAGTTTTTAGCATAAATGGTTTATAAAAACAAAGTTAAGACAAAAAGAAAATGTCACGGCTATACTGAACTTTAGATTCAATAAACACATTTATTTTTGTTTTTATTTGCACTAATAAATGTACTGGAATATTGCAAATTTCTACTGTTCCTAATAAAATAGTTGTGGGCAATAAAATAAGGAAGGATCTCACCAAAAAAATAACAATTCAAATAACCTACCATAAAAGCATATCAGTCTCTATGTTGCATCATAAAATCAAGGAATACTACTTTCCAACGCATCTTCTACTGCATGTTATTTGTATAGGACTCATTTGCTTTTATAGACTGATCCAATATGAATGGACCAAGAACTTAACTGCATATACTGTGCTGGTTTTTACAAGGTCTCACTTTTCTCATATAGAAAGACATAATGAAAGACCCAATTGCTATGTATACAAATTTCAACTTGAATAATTTACATGGAATTTTACACTATAGCAATTAAATTACTTGACCATGTAAAAAGCAGGTACAGTAAGAGCTCTCCTCGATATCCTAGATGGCAAAGTCCTCCTGGACCCGCAGCTGCCTCCGTCGGCACTCGTCCACATCAACCCGGCCGTCGCCGACGTGTCGGAAACCTTCTAGTAATAACATGCTATCTGTGTCTAGTACACTCTTCTTGCACTGATTAATTTATAAACTAAGCCTGCACACCGAATCAAAATTCACTTTGGCACGGTTGTGGTATTTTCCTCTAAAATCTAACTCTAGATATTGACACTTCGTTGCAGGAAACCGAATCAATAAGAAAAATAAACTCGTTTATGTGTGTGTATACAATCCAACTCCCACTGTCCGGCAGTGCTTTTATGGAAGAAAAATATCTGCAGCTATCATGCTTTTATTCTAATCACAAACTGTAAACATTTTTAGCCCGGGTGTTAAAAGGTGATAGCTCTGTTGAGATCTAGTGACCCATTTCAGAATGCCTGGTCACTCACGTCCATTCCGAGGTCACTTTCACTTACAACAAGGCCCGCATAAACACATATTTGTACTACACAGTTCGAACGCAGCATGTAAATTTATGACGACTTAGATGTAACAAATTTACCTACGTCATATCCAATAGAAATTTAAACGTCATCTTAAATTTACAGCACAGAAAAGTGTTAGCTGTAAATTAACTCGTACTGTATAAATAAGCGCTGTAAATTTAAAATATGCGCTAATCTACCGGTCAAATTTGTTGGGATTCTATAAAGCAGATTATATGTTTGTTTGTTTCTTCCTTTCAAAATAAAATGAAAAAGTTATTGATAACAATACATTTATTGGTCTTGTGAAGTTTTTTACAAAAAGATTTCATCTTTGTTCGATGGTTTTTTTTCACACATCGACAAATAATAAAGAAGAATCAAATGACTCTTTTTCAGAGTTCACATTTTCAACCAGGCACTTGTAAACATGCTGATTTTGGTGAACTCAGCCGTGGTTCATGAAATCCAACACACTTCCGCTGCAATTTCCACAGTCACTCATAGTTTTTTCGGGCATTCTTAAACCGTACTCTAAAAATATTCAGCTTTTCACTCCTGAACCTAGACGTACACAACATGGCGGCGATTTTTTTTATTCTGACACGACAAACTGAGCAGTGATGCTGAATTGTGTTGAGCTCATGTAAATTTCAAGCGTTTGACTTTGAAAAATAAAAGCGTGTCGTATAGTTATATTTTATCGAAAACAAATATGAATTCTGGCTAGAATATTTTTTTAAATGTGATACAGTTTTGCATGAACTAGACATTTACTGTATTTTGGATCGAAAAATATACTCAACGATTAATTATGTCGGCGAGCTCTCAGCGATGGTTTAGATTTCACAACCCCCGAGCATCTTGACAGATGAGCTTAGTTTCACGTACCCATCTACAAATTGTAGATGGCTCTACCGTGCATAAACAAAAGGGCCCTCCATTCTTGATACTACCTCTTTTTAACTTTGGAATACGTGTTTTCGTTTCCTTATGTGTGGATGTTCAAAACAGTGCAAGAACAAATTTTTAATAAGGCGTAATGTTTATGTCGCTTTCTTACCATTCATTTGCTTTCAATTATATCAAATGTAAATCATCATTACTTGAGAATGGAATTGAGAGAAAGTTAAACAAAGAGAGACAAAGAGAGAGAGAGAGAGAGAGAGAAAGAATGAAATTAAGTGAGAAGGGGTATAAAAAATAATGAAGAGAGATTATTTTTATTTACACGCTACACGTCTCGCAGCACCAAGCATAAAACTTGATGTTTTTTAGCTAGTTTATTTGTTTGTTAGGTTCAATTGCGTTACCTTTACGAAGCCGATAATTCATTGTTGTTTTTGATGAAGTTTAAACTTTTAACTTCTTGTTTCAAGCACACAGGGATGAAAAAAAATCCTATCTATCATGTATGATTGCAAGAGAAACGAGAGATATTGTTACGCTGGCCTTCCATTGTGCTGAAGGTTACAGAGTGTCTCATATTGAAAAGTATAGATCATTGCACGATGACGTCATCAATGTAGTTTTGACAGTTTAGGGAGATTGTTTACGTGGACTTAGAATATTTCCGGTAAGGTCGGTTTGAGAATTTGTGTTCTGAACTTATTACGATTGAAGTAAAATAGCCGAAAAACAGACACCATGACTTATTTTGACATCATTAAATTTTCCTTTTGCTTTTTTTTTCATTGAAATTTTCCTGAATTTAATTTTACAGAATTCGGCACATATAGAGAAACAAATCTAGGATTTTTTTCAAAAGGGCGAATCTAACAATGAGAGGCTCTCTCCTCTCTCTTTCATTTATTACAGCGCTATTATAAATCTTTAGCACAGATAGAAATACAACAGTGCTGGCTACCATACTCTACAAATAGTTAAATGAAAAACGTAACGCTGAATGGAATATGTATGGAAGAGAAAGTAATCAAAGAGAGTCTCTCAACTGCAGATTCGCCCTAGTGAAAAAAAAACCTAGAAATGTTCATTTTTATTAAAAGTAAAAATGTTTTTTTATTAAAAATAAAATATTAATTAAGTATGGAGGAATCTAAGTAAAAGCTAGTATGCATCTCAAAAGTAATGTGCATTAGGATACGACAAGTAATGGTCAAGAAATGCTTTTACCCTCCGAATGACTTACCTTGTATGCAGCTGAAAAGGAGGACAAACTTCGTAACGTTAGCAATGTCTGACCAGGTAATCTTAATGGTGCTGTCACTTTTCCTTGCGGAATAATATTCCTTTGGATTATTACGGAAGAGAAACTGAAGTTTCACCCATAATGAAGCAGTTATCAATATTATTTCTTTAAAAATGGCAAAAATTACTTCAAGTCTATACTTGTCAGCTGCATACTAGGCTTAAAGCTAAAGTAAGGGTAAACATCGTTATATCCAAAACTGCAATTGATCATAACTTTCTGGCTATTTTTAATCGGAATCGTCATTATTGTTTCAAATATTGGACATGAGCAAACTGTTTATTTAAAGATTATTAAGCAAAATATGAAAGTTTGCTAAAAATTTCGGAGTGTTTTTATTATTACGGTTTTTAAATTATTCAATATTTTGCTAGTAGTCTAAGTCTCGAGTGTGTCAATGCTCCAATATATTCGCTGAGAAAAGGGTAAAAATATCCACCATTTAACATTAAGGACATAACAACATATCGTCAGCATTATATTCATCCATATGTGCTCCACAGCTTTGAAAATAACAGTCGATGTACGAAATACGTTTAATTCATAATTTGTTCTTGGTTTCATTTGATTTGACAGAACCAGTGAACCAAAATTATCGGGGTACATTGACTTTACTCTGGAGCTGTCAAGTTGTTACCGGGTTGAGATTACATCATAAGTAAATTTCATATTTTTTTTCTGTGTATATTTACACTTCCATTATCGCAACTTGTTCTGTTACGATCATGGCACGTATTTAGTAGTATGTAATACGTATTTATTTATAATTGCTTAGATCTTACCACTAATGTTTGATGTTTCCTTGCTGATCCTGCTCCTTTTGTTCCACCAGTTTTTTAGTTTGATAAATTTTTAGTTGATTTGGTACTTTTTTTTATGAATTGAAACAAATATAAACCTTGTATTGAACAGCATCAACTAAGTTTGTTGATTCAAAATAGAGTGATTTCTTGGGGTGAAAAAATATTTTGTTGAAACAATTAATTAGAAATTTGTGTTGAAAAATAAATGAGGTTGTTATAAATCAAATATCATTCAAATGAACATCCTACAGCAGTGATTAATTTAGATAGTTTATTGGTTGGTTTTGAATGAAATTTTGAATTGATTTGGAACTTTTTTATGAATTGAATCAAATAGAAACCTTGTACTGAAATGCTACATACCATTTTGTTGATTCAAAACAGAGTGTTTTTTAAGGGTAAACAAATATTTGGCTGAAACAATAAGTTAATCAATTACGTTAAAAAACACATGTGATTGTTATAAATCAAATATTATTTAAATTAATAACACTCAGTAGTGAATGCTTCAACTTATTTTATTGGTTTCATTTGAATTAAGTTTTGAATTGATTTGGAACTTTTTTAGGGATTGAAACAAATGGAAACCTAGCATTGAATACCAACAGAATATTTTGTTGATTTAAAGCAAAGTCATTTCTTTGCGTATTGTCTTCGGTAATTTCAGCAAAAGTCAATCATCTCATAAAGAGCAGCATTTGTTTCCGAATTCCATTTCTTTGGCATTTGGATCGGCGAGGATATCGCGAAAATATTACAGAAAAAAACAACGCGCGTGTCTTCGATTCGCGGATTTTTATCCGTGTGTGGCCGCGGCTTATGTTTTCTGTTTTAAAGCTTAGTATGCAGCTGACAAGTAAAGACCTGCAGTAATTTTTGCCATTTCTACCGAAGTAGTTTTGACAAATGTTTAAGTATGGGTAGAATGTCAGTTTTTCTTGCAAAATAATCGAACGGAATATTATTCCGCAAGGAAACGTGACAGCCCCATTTAGATTACATGGCCAGGCGTTACTAACGTAACGAAGTTTTACTTACTTTTCAGCTGCATGCAAGGTAAGTAATTCCGACAGTAAAAGCATTTCTTGACCATTACTTGTCCTATCCTAATGCACATTGCTTGAGAGCTGCATACTAGCCTTAAGTAGTGTGCATTACTATAGGACAAGTAATGGTTAAGAAATGCGTTTACTGTTGGAATTACTTACCTAGTATGCAGCTGAAAAGGAGGGCAAACTACGGAAGTTTTCGTAGCGTTAGTAACGCCTGCCCTTGTAATCTAAATGAGGCTGTCAGTTTTCCTTGCGGAATAATATTCTGTTCGATTATTCCGCAAGGAAAACTGACATGTAACCCATGCTGGAAATTACTTCGGAAGAAATGGTGAAAATTACTTCAGGTCTTTACTTGCCAGCTGCATACTAGGCTTTAACGCAAGTGTGAGCAGGACAGTGCAACGTACAAATTTACACAAAACTACTTTGCGTAAAACCTGCTTAAATCAGTCAGCACTGAATCTACCTAGAAAATGTTGTGAGTGACATGTTGAAAAATGACCAACGTCGACAAACTTAGGTTCATTGGGTTCAATCGTTTTACTTTGTTTGCTAGAAACATACACACTCACACAATTTTACAGTATTCGGTAGTTTTTTTACCGAACTTTCAACAACTGAACGTTCGGTAATCCGATTTACCGGATATCGGTAAAATGTTACAGTATCCCGGTTAAAACAAATACCGGAACTTGTCAAATTCTACCGAAATCCGTTAAATCGGATTACCGAAAACACAGCTGTTGAAAGTTCGGTAAAAAAATTAACGAATAGATCATTGCATCTAGTGATCCTCATAGTAAGAGATATGCGGAAGCAGCAATTTTTGAGCCAATCGTGTAGCGAGAGCTGTCAAATCTGAGCCAATCGTGCAAATTTTGCACTGCGGCAAGTGTTATCAGCCTCTGTGAATAAAATAAACACCGTTGCCAAATCGTTTAATCGAATTTCCGCTTATCTCTTGCTATGAGGATCACTAATTGCACCGAATGTATTAACCTTACTTTTTTGACAGTTCAGAGAGCTTGTTTACAAGGTGTTAGAATTTGAGCCGCTCAAACGAAATTTGTCTATAAATTAACATACATTTTTTTCATTAGGCTTCTTCTGGATTCTTAACGATTGTTTTCCGGCAATTTTACTTCAATCGTAATTAATTTAAAGCACAAAATCTCAAACCGATTTTACAGATAATATTCTAAGTTCACGTAAACAAGCTCCCTGAACTGTCAAAACTGAATTGATGACGCCATCGTGCAATAAGCTATACTGTAAAATTTTCTAACTGTGTAGCTTTTTTAATTTTTGGGCATAAGGTCGGTATCGAGTTCGAAAGAAATTTCTTTTTCCAAACCCATGTTAAATTCGGTCTACTGAAACGGGAAAGTAAAGAATCGAATAGAAATTTCTGCAGCAGTATCCACCTGAAAAGAACGAAAAATAAGGATTCCACGCAAACTAGTGGGAACTGTCAAGTTTACTTTCGGAAAAATATTCCGCTCGATTATTCCGTACACTCCCGCTCCACTTTACTCAATTTTTGAGTACATTTGTATGCTTTCTCTTTTTCTCTCACGGGAATTTTACTCAATTTTCGTAAAAAGTGGATCTACTCAAAAATTGAGTTGATCCACTTTTTACGAAAATTGAGTAACATTTCCGTGAGAGAAAAAGAGATAGCATACAATTGTACTCAAAAATTGAGTAAAGTGACGCGGGAGTGTAAGTGAAGGTGACACATCGTCCCATGCAGATCAATTGTCAAAATTCCGCTTGGTAATATTGAACAAATTTCTGTACTTTTTAAGGTCGGTATCGTGTTCAAAAGAAATTTCTTTTTCTATCCCAAACCCATGTTAAATTCCGTTTACTGAAACGGAAAAGTAAAAAAACGAAAGGAAATTTCTGCAGCAGTAACGAAAACGAAAAAAGAACGAAAAATAAAATTGGAGTTTGTAAGGTTTCCATGCAAACTAATGGGAGCTGTCACTTTTACTATCGGAAAAATGTTCCGCTCGATTATTCCGTAAGTGAAGATGTTGCAAGCGCCGCCGCAAGAACTAGGCCCCGTGGAAAAGTAGGAGAAAGAAACGTCAGGCGGAATATCCTAATATTAATCCTTAGCTACGGTTCTAAAGCTAAAATATAGTAAGGTTAGAAACTTTTATATATTATAACTTACATACAAGACACTAAAATGCATTTTAATGAATCTTTAGCTAAGTAGCACGTTGAGTGAAATTCGACAGAGGTTAGATAGGATTTCTATCTAGGAGTTACGGCGCAGGAAGAACCAGTTTGAAATACTTTGGTAAGAACTTATGAATACTTAACCTATGCTTATTACCGAATATTTCGTTATTAGGGAAAGAGAGTGTGTGATTGGCAACCACAAAAGGACCTGTCAGAAACGAGAGCAGATATAGAAGGGAATAGTAAATGTAGGATTGTTATGGAGTAGTTAACATTAAAAAAAAAACTAACTTGATTGCTACCTTCTATGGAATTTTTATTCGTTCAAATATAAACGGATTAAGAAACCAGAACTGAACTTCCTCTTCTTGTGCTGTTTGCCAGCGGACGCAACATCATAAAAATTCCATTTAACCTCGTTTCACGATGTCCAGTAAGCGTGGTGGTTCGAAGTCTTCCGTCCAAACGGAAAAAAAATAAGCTGGTGGATGGTGTAAAATCCAAGATAGCAGTGGAGGAAACTGTAGGTACCACAAATCCGAGAAGTACCCAGGAAAAGATTTCAAAAGCCGATGGTAACGATAACATGAATGCTGGAAAATCCAAAGGTGCTGTCAGAAAGCGAACTGTGGTTAGTCACTGCGGTTGTTGCTCCAAAGAAGATACCCGAGATATGGTTCAATGCGATACATGCGAAACGTGGTTTCATTTTGAATGTGCTGATGTGACTGGAGGAATCGCAGATAAGGACTGGCTTTGCACGAAATGCGAAAATGCGAAAAATCCTGTAGAACCAGATGCTAATACTTCAGTAAGTCAAGCCAAAAATGAACGGAACGTGAACCGGAAGGGGACACCGAAAGCTGTGGAATTTAACACACCAAAAGCAATAGTTGGGTCTGAATTCTGCGCACCTACGGCCTGTAGTGAAAATGGGAGCACCCAAACCCAAGCACTCTGAACTGATGAGTGTTGCAGGGGCGAAGGTATCCAAGTGCCCAAGCGTAGGTGAATCCCATCTGTCCAAACAATCACTGCGACAGAACCTAGAGCTGGAGATTCGTAAATTGGAAGAAGTCAAACTTCTCAAATTACAGCAGATTATAAGGGAATCGCAGATAGAACGTGACTTCTTAGATTCCAAGTATGAGTTGCTAATGGATAGTGCCAGTCAGGCAGATGATCATAGTGATGAAATAATCAGATTTCCATCCGAGATCCAACATTGGATAAATGATGTCGACCACATGCGTGAGGAAGCAGTGAGATCACGAAGACAGCCAACAGTGAAAAGGCATGAGAATGTGGTCGGAGTTGATGATCGTCGTTTAGAAAACAATGATTCCTTAGTACGTAATTATTCGCCTGGTGACGAGGGAGACTTTCCGGAATTTGCAAGAACACCGAAAGGCCGATCGACAGCAGTAGGAGTTCGTAGCGAAGTACGCAGTCGTTATACATTATCCGGTTACCCGTTGACTATCAACAACATGAACAATCATGATCGGGAAATGCGGCAAACAATAAACGTCGGAGATTCTGAGACAGAGAGAGTATCAGAAAATCAATTGCCGGCTAGTGGTTACAATAACAGACGTGTGATACCGGAGATCGTTCAACCTAACCAAAGGATCAACGCACCAATGCTAAAACACGTCTCAGGTCAGAACCCATCTGAAAGGCAGGACGCCTCCCAACGTAGAAGGGTTCATGAACAGGAAGACCCTGGATATGAGACGGGTGCGTTATTGAATCGGAGTCAGTTGGCAGCACGGCAAGCAGTACCTAAGGACCTTCCGGAGTTTAATGGCAGCCCAGAGGACTGGCCTCTGTTTTATTCAATGTTCAGTTCATCTACTGACATGTGTGGGTTCTCGAACGAGGAGAACATGTTACGACTGAGGAAATGTCTCAAAGGCCGAGCATTGGAAGCTGTGCGATGTAAGTTGTTGCATCCGTCGAACGTGGAGGGAGTGATGTCGACCTTAAAGATGCTTTACGGGAATTCAGAAACCATTACTCATGCTATCACCAAAAAGATACGGGCTCTACCGCCTCCAAACATTGATAAATTGGAAACAGTGGTAAACTTTGCGTTGTCTGTGGAGAACTTGTGTGCAACAATTGAAGCGTGCGGTGTACATGATTTTATGTACGATGCATCACTGCGATATGAATTGATTGAGAGATTACCGTCATCGTTGAAACTCGATTGGGCTAAATCCGCTCGCGGTATGGCGGTACCGACGCTCTCGGAATTTAGTCGTTGGCTCTATTCCATGGCCAAAGATGCTAGTAATGTGCTGATCACCGATATTGCAACAAGATCGCGTGGCAAAAAGGAAGACAAATTCTTGAATATTCACTCTGATTCACAAACTTCGGATCACACTAGGATTCGGAACCAAGGCAAATCGGAAGAATCAAAGATCTGCGGGGTATGCAAAGGGAGTTGCACATCTGTAGTGAAATGTAAGAGGTTTGCAGAGTTTTCCAGCGAATCTGAATGGGCAACCATTCGCGAGCTGCGTCTACATCGTAAATGCTTGGGCGGTCATTATGGATCTTGTCGTCAACAGAAGGTTTGTGGTGTAAATGGATGCAGCTTAAAGCACCATCCACTCTTACATAGTGAGAAACGTCAACAAGGCTCTCCAACTGTTCAAAAAGAACCGCAATCATCCGTTCAAAGCTGTAATGTTCATCAATCACATACTAGTGATACATTATTCAGAATCGTTCCAGTAGTTTTACATAGCGTAAACAAAAAAATCCACACGTATGCTTTCCTGGATGATGGCTCGGAGTTGACTTTAATGGAGGAAGATTTGCTAAACCAATTGGAGATCGACGGAACCAAGCAACCACTTTGTCTTAAGTGGACCGGAGATACTCGGCGAATCGAGGAAAACTCACGGAAAGTGGATTTGAAAATATCGGGAATTACAAGCATCAATAAGAAATATCCGCTCTCTGGAGTCCGAACAGTAAAAAAGCTGAATTTACCAAGGCAAACGTTGCTGATGGAAGAGCTATGCACCAAGTATCCGTATTTGGAAGGACTGCCCATTGAGAGCTATAAATCAGTCATTCCTAAGATTCTGATCGGTCTTGATCATACAATGCTGGGACACGTCCTGAGAGGTAGAGATGGAGCCCCACATCAACCAGTAGCAGTTAAACTAAACTTGGGTGGATCGCATACTGGAGTTTCAGTGAAGGCAAACCAGCAAGTAACTTTGTGAACTTTCACGTTTTCCACACTGGTCTTTGTGACTGGCAAAATGACGAAGACCTCCACCAAATGATGAAAGATTATTTTTCGTTGGATAGCATGGGAGTAGTAAATTCTTCAAAGCCATTGATGTCGACGGAGTATATGAGCACAAGAGATGCTGCAATCGTTGACGGTGCGGAAGGGAGGCCGCTTCGAAACTGGGCCTTTCTGGAAATACGACAATGTGAGACTTCCAGAAAGCAGATCGATGGCCCTCAAGCGGTGGGAATGTCTGGAACGACGGATGTCGAAAAATAAACCATTAGCGGATGCCTTGCGTTGGAAGATTCTAGAATACGAAGACAAAAATTATATCCATAAACTTTCAAAAGCTGAACTGGAAGTGTTCCATCCTCGTGTCTGGTACTTACCACTTTTTCCTGTATTCAATCCAAATAAACCCGGGAAGATTCGTCTAGTTTGGGATGCGGCAGCTTCATCTCACGGAATATGCCTGAATGCATTACTATTCAAAGGTCCAGGTCAGCTCGCATCTCTTCCAGCTGTATTGCATAAATTCAGACAGTTCAAGATTGGGGTTTGTGGTGATCTACGAGGAATGTTTTTGCAACTTCTTATACGCAGCCAGGATAGAAATTGCTTAAGATTTTTTTTCAAAACGCAACCCACGGATCCGCAACCTAGTATTTACATAACCAACGTCATGCCATTCGGCACTACATGCTCTCCGTCATGTGCGCAATATGTAAAAAACTTGAACGCGCTCGAGTTTCAGGAAGAATTTCCAGCAGCAGTAAATGCCATCATTAAGTGTCATTACGTGGATGAAATGCTAGTTAGTGTGGAATCTGAAGAAGAGGCGGTTCAATTAGCTCGAGATGTGAAACTGGTGCATGAGAGAGGTGGCTTTGAGATGAGAAGTTGGAAATCTAATTCAACAAAAGTCCTTCAATCACTCAACGAACAGGCTTGGAGTATGGACTATGAGCATGGACTTGAGCAGTGAGCTAGCCACCGGAAAGGTTCTCGGATTATGGTGGTGCACGAACACTGATTGTCTTACGTTCAAGCTATCAGCTCGACATAATCCTGAATTGTTGGCAGGTACTCGCGTTCCTACGAAACGGGAACTACTGCGTACATTAATGATGATTTTTGATCCATTGGGATTGATAGCACACGTTCTGATGTACCTGAAGGTTTTACTGCAGGAAGTCTGGAGATCGGGAGTTCAATGGGATGATCCTATTCCCGATAAGCTTTTCCAAAAGTGGCTGGTGTGGCTAAAAGTGTTACCGCTTGTTGAGAAGGTGGAAATTCCACGCTGCTTTCGAACGGTGACTTCATCTAACTTAAGTACGACAGTGCAGATGCACACATTCATGGATGGTGGAGATGACGGATTTGCAGCCGCAGTGTTCTTGCGCTTTGAGGAAGGCGACCAAGTTGAGTGTTCCTTGGTAAGTGCAAAGACTCGGGTAGCACCTTTAAAGTTCCTGTCTACTCCGAGATGTGAGCTTCAAGGTGCAGTATTAGGAGTCCGACTAGCAAACAGTGCCACGAAATCGCTCACTATCACCGTATCGGAGCGTTATTTTTGGACAGATTCTCGTAATCTGCTTTGTTGGCTAAACTCGGACCATCGGCGATACAGTCAGTATGTAGGGTGCAGAATAGGTGAAATTTTGGAAACAACAGATGTGAATGATTGGCGGTACGTACCTTCACGACAGAATGTGGCGGACGATAGTACGAAATGGGAGCGGATGCCTGATGTATCGGCAAACAGTAGGTGGTTCATAGGAGCCGATTTTTTTAGGAAGCCCGAGCACGAGTGGCCAAGCACGCCATTTACCATTGGGGCAACTGATCTTGAGCTTCGTTCTCATTTGCTACTCCATCGTGAGGCAATCGACCGAGTCATACCAGTTGAAAAATACTCAACCTGGAAACGAGTACATCGTGTAACAGCCTACGTTCAGCGCTTCATCAGGAATCTTCGTGACAAGACTAAGGGGCAATCTCCACCGACTGGGCCGTTGGCACAATTCGGGATAGCGGAAGCAACGAATCTTCTTTATCGTGAAACCCAGTTGGACTGTTATTCCGACGAAATCGCGATTCTTCGAAGTCAGCCACAAAATATTAACGTACATATTCCAAAGAGTAGCCCTATATTCCGCGTTGCGCCATACGTGGATGCTGTCTGTGTTCTGAGGAGTAGGACTAGAATTCAGGCTTGCAATCACGTAGATTCAGAGACCAAAAATCCAATCCACCAGCACATCGTATAACGCAGCTGATAATTCAGCATTACCACGAGCGAAACAACCATATAAACCACTCAACCACTATTAATAAACTTCGCCTTCGTTACTCGATTTCACAGCTTAATTCCACATTTCGGAAGGTTCGATTTCGATGCCAACAATGTAAAATTGGACGCGCTAAAGCGATGCCACCGGTTATGGCAGAACTACCTTCCGCAAGGCTAGCTGCATTTTGCAGGCCGTTTTCCTATGTGGGAATAGACTATTTTGTACCGATAATGGTGCTTGTTGGACGTCGAACTGAGAAACGGTGGGGGGTTCTACTAACGTGCCTAACCATCCGTGCGGTGCATATTGAAATCGCACGTACGCTGACTACGGGTTCCTGTATAATGGCACTGAGGCGTTTCATATCTAGGCGCGGAACGCCAATAGAAATTTACATTGATCGAGGCACTAATTTCCAAGGTGCCTCTAAGGAATTGGCCAATCTCTTGAAGAGCATCGATCTGGCTGGCAAGGAATTGAAGTCCTCATCGGGATGTGGTCCGGACGGCATTCCATCGCTTGTACTGAAACAGTGCGTGGATTGTCTTGCGTTTCCTCTAGCAAAGATATTCAATCTTTCTTTGTCCACTGGTATATTTCCGAACTGTTGGAAACAGTCATATGTTTTCCCAGTGTTTAAGAAAGGTTGCAAGAGAATGGTCTCAAATTACCGGGGCATAGCTGCATTAAGTGCAGTATCCAAGTTGTTTGAGATGATTATTCTTCGGAAGCTAGTGCAGAGCTACGCGCACTATATTTCAGCGGATCAGCATGGATTCATTCCTAAACGTTCGACATCGACTAATTTGACGTGCTTCACCTCTTTCTTGGTCAAGCAACTTGAAAACGGTAATCAAGTGGATGCTATTTACACGGATCCCTCCGCTGCGTTCGATAAAATGAACCACCAGATAGCAATAGCCAAGTTTGATAAGTTAGGCATGAGCAACAACTTGCTCATCTGGCTGCGATCCTACCTAACCGATCGTAATATGTCCGTCAGAATCGGTGATCACGTTTCGTCACCATTTAAAGTTTTGTCCGGCGTGCCTCAAGGCAGTCACCTTGGGCCGTTTTTGTTCCTGCTTTACATGAACGATGTCAATCTCGTCCTCAAATGCCTAAAACTCTCATACGCCGATGATTTGAAGCTGTTCTACGCGATAAAGCATCCACTAGACGCCGTTTTTCTGCAACAACAGCTGGGGGCGTTCGCTGAATGGTGTCGCATCAATCGGATGACATTGAATGTGTCCAAGTGGTCGGTGATTTCATTTGGCCGTAAACGCGAACTCTACCAATTCGGTTATACTTTGGCAGGATTTGAGCTGCAGCGCGAAACGACGGTTAAGGATTTGGGGATTCTCATCGATTCCAAAGTGACCTTCAAAGACCACGTAGCATACGTCGTGTCTAAGGCATCATCGCAGTTAGGCTTCCTGATCCGTTTTGCCAAAAAATTTAAGGATGTTTATTGCTTGAAATCGCTTTACTGCGCAATCGTTCGCCCTATTCTGGAATATTGTTCGGTTGTCTGGTCTCCATATTACCAGAATGAAATCCAGCGTGTTGAGGCAATCCAGCGGAAATTCATTCGATTTGCCCTACGTCATCTCAGGTGGAGAGACCCGTTAAATCTACCCAGCTATAGCAGTCGGTGCCAGCTCATCAACCTTCAACCACTTGATGGAAGGTATACGCAGCATGAGTCGTCTTTTCAATAGTTGTTACTTTGTATTTGATTTGAATGTACATAGGGATACAAATAAGTGTAGTTTTAGACGTATTTTTTGTTAATTTGATTAATTTTGTAGTTTTGTGATTTTTGTTTTTAAGATGCCGGTCATTGGGGAAAATATTTTACCTGTTGACTGTAATAAACAATAATAATAATAAAAAGACCAATTAATGGTGGAATACGTCAATGAGACCACTACGTGGAAATTTATCCCTCCAGGATCCCCGCACATGGGCGGAGCATGGGAAAGGATGGTGCAGACTGTGAAACGCAACTTGCAGCAGTTGAAATTACAGAGGATCTCCAGCGACGAAGTACTTTGTAGTGCCCTCGCTGAGATCGAAAACACCATCATTTCGAGACCGTTAACTCAAGTACCTGTCGATGATGAGTTAGCATTCGTTCTCACTCCAAACCACTTTCTTTTGGGAACCGCGAATGGTTCAAAACCTCTAGTAGCTTTTGACGATACAAGCGCAGCGCTGAAACGGTCATGGGAGCTGTCACAATCTATGGCCAATTTTTTCTGGAAGCCGTGGCTTCACGACTATTTGCCTGTCTTACCAAGAGAGCAAAATGGTTTACACCAGCGAAGCCGATAGAAGTCGACGACGTAGTCGTGATAGTAGATCCCCAGCATCCTAGGAATATGTGGCCGAAAGGTAGAGTCATCGCTACCTGTCAGTCAAAGGACGGCCAAGTAAGGAGACTGACCGTTCAATCAAAAACCGGAATATACGAGCACCCTGCAGTGAAGATAGCTGTTCTTGACGTCGGCGTTAGAAAAAGTACTTTTCAGGATGACCTTCAACGTACTGAGGAGGGATTGTTGCAAGCGCCGCCGCAAGAACTAGGCCCCGTGGAAAAGTAGGAGAAAGAAACGTCAGGCGGGATCATCATTTGACAGAGGACGACGGAAATTAGTGTCAACCGCAGGAGATGACAAAGAAGAAGAAGAAAGTGAATTTACAATTTATAAACGATACACATTTCTTAAGTTAATTACTAAGTGAATTCTTAGATCCTTAGCTACGGTTCTAAAGCTAAAATATACTAAGGTTAGAAACTATTATATATTATAACTTACATACAAGACTCTGAAATGCATTTTAATGAATCTTTAGCTAAGTAGCATGTTGAGTGAAATTCGACAGAGGTTAGATAGGATTTCTATCTAGGAGTTACGGCGCAGGAAGAACCAGTTTGAAATACTTTGGTAAGAACTTATGAATACTTAACCTATGCTTATTACCGAATATTTCGTTATTAGGGAAAGAGAGTGTGTGATTGGCAACCACAAAAGGACCTGTCAGAAACGAGAGCAGATATAGAAGGGAATAGTAAATGTAGGATTGTTATGGAGTAGTTAACATTAAAAAAAAACTAACTTGATTGCTACCTTCTAGGGAATTTTTATTCGTTCAAATATAAACGGATTAAGAAACCAGAACTGAACTTCCTCTTTTTGTGCTGTTTGCCTGCGGACGCTACAGAAGATGACATTTCGTTCCATGCAGATCAATTGTCAAAATTCCGCTTGATTATATTGAAGAAAATTCCGTAACCTCTTCACTTTTTAGGTCGATACTGGCCTATAGACTTTGAAGTCTTGGGACAATTTTACCCAAATTTTGGCAGTTTTAGAAAAAAAACGTGCATAGAAAATAACACACAGTTATAGAAGGTTTTTAAGATTTTAAACCAATCAAACATAACCTTCCAATACAACCGGATAATGATTTTAAGCTGGATTCTCTTATATTACTTTACTATACTTCATAGGGAATATAATTTTCACTAAACATATATATCTTTTTCAAGGCTTTTATCGTTGTACATATCTTATATCTAAAGGCTAGTATGCAGCTGAAAAGTAATGTGCATTAGGATAGGACAAGAAATGGTCAAGAAATGCTTTTACTGTCGGAATTACTTACCTTGTATGCAGCAGAAAAGGAAGGCAAACTTTGTAACGTTAGTAACGCCTGCTCGTGTAATCTAAATGGGGCTGTCACTTTCCCTTGCGGAATAATATTCCGGTCGATTATACGGCAAGGAAAACTGACAGATTACCCATACAGGAGCAATTGTCAATATTACTTCGGTATAAATAGCAAAAATTACTTCAAGTCTTTACTTGTAAGCTGCATACTAGCCTTAATGACTAAATTTTAAGCCTTCAGCGATCAATTCAATATTTCTTCTTGTTGCTAGAAAGCATATATGAATACCCCAAAGAAGTCGGTGTCGGAGATAGCCATTTCTATTATAAAACTCCTTCTCGATTTTCATGTGAGTTTATAAATATATAAATATATATACGGACATCCAATGAAAGAGCAAAGATATGCTTAACCTACAACATTTATTAATAGAATGATCATTAGTTTTCATGTAATAATTATGATTATTGTAATCTCATTTCAAACTCATTTTCAGGCAAGACTTAAAAGAACTTTATCTTCATTGATTACTTAACGATTAGATTGGTTCCGAAGAAAAGATCTAATAAACGCGTTAGCAGAACAACCCGCTTATCGTACAAAACTATCAAACCACTGTAGGATGTCTGAAAACAGGGGTGGCTTCTTTAAAAATCTTTGTTCAATCGAAAACAGCTATGGTGTATTGAAGGCTGCAAAACAGCATAAAAAAAAACTTCTGGATTTGAAGCTGAACCGTGCGCAAACATAGATGTTTTGAGCGCCGCTCCGAAAGTGGCACAAAACATGAGCACGAAGCTTACGCTCGAGTTCATGTTAATTTTCATGAGTACATGTGTGCACTTCAAGAGAGTGTTCATTTGAGAGAGTGTTCATTTCATCAAACATCTGCGCTCTGCTGCACCTAGATCATTACAGGTTGTTCATTTTGTTCAGGCACTTTTGAACGTTGTTGTGGTAGCCTATTCACACATGAAATCTGTCGAGATCAACTCGGGAAAACGCGCCCATACCCCTTTCTGAACCGAAGGCCAGATTCGGCCAATAGACTTAAATAGATTCAAATTAAAATATCCTAATACTTTCCTATCCTAATTGTTTTGAACCTTACACAAGGGATCAAACTTTCTGATCAAGTTTCCGTTCTGATATATTTAATAAGATCAGATTAACATGCATTACACTTGATTTTTTATAATAATTCATCACAGGCTGCTGTTTTATTTGAGTGTATACGAAAAAAACATGCCTACTTTGTTAAATTGCGAAACACGTTAAACGCGATATGCATTAGTGCGCGTTTGAGCGGTTTATATGAGTTTTTTACGTTTTGAGTGCGTGGAAATACATGATGAGATCTGCTTGCCAAATTCACACTAAGAATCTTAATAAATTACATTATAGCACAGAGAACAGACATCCAAGCTGGAATGCTCCCGTGTGTAAATTTCTGTAACTGCCATTTTAAAATTACAGCTCGTTTCCGTTGATTTTGGTGAATAGTTTGTTGATGGCGCCACTTGTCCGCTTCGAGATTTGATAGTCTGTCAATTTTAGTTTGGGGAAACATCAACTAGGCAGCGTTGTTATTCCAACGGTTTGCTTCTAAAAATTTATACAGTAAATTGGAAAAAAAAGTTTTATTCTGGATGCCTGTTCTCTGTGATTATAGTTAGATTTCCGAATACAGTGCCTACGTATGTAATTCAATTCTGAATCTATCCATGTCGATTGTTTTTGGTATAAAAATCAATTATGAATGCATATGCTCATTATTTGATCAATAACATGTTATGATGCATCGTGCAAATGTATCGAAGCGAGCAACACAAATGCTTAATTCTGCAAATCATTACTGCGAATTCAAATTTCAAAAAGAGAAGAAATTCCGATGCCATTTCAATTAATTCTATGATGGCAATGGACGAAACTAGGAACACGCGGAGAATATGGACGCGATACAATAAAATTGCCTTATGCCTGGGACAGACATACAATGTACAGCGTTGTACCAACAATCAATATGTAACTAGCGATTTGAAATTGGTTCACTGTTGTAGAACCCCTTGTTCCGAATTACACCTTGAAGCCAGCACCTTGTTATACATATTTGCGCCTTTGTTTTGATTTGCTGTGTTATTTTGACAGAGTATTTGAGAGTGTGTTCATGTGAGTTCATTATAAGGGGTGCATTATTGAGCTTGGGACCGAGCTTGGGACGATGTTCTAGTACTGACTGAGCCAAGAAAAAAATCGTTTTTGTATGGGACCTACTGGTCTTAGAGTTAGTCTATGGTTGTACTCCTTTAGTCTAGTACGTGTTTTTCGGTACTGGATTAAAGTATTTGACAGTTCGTACAACGCTGTACGTTGAATGTCTGTACCAGGTATTACGTGTTGCCTTGGTGTTTTATTGTTTATTATTTTATTGATAATAGGTTTAGTGTCCCTTGACCTAATATGCAGCGATGGATTACATTTTCAATTATAACTCATGAAATAATTGATCTGGAAACGACTTTAAACGATATTTTGAAATGTTGGCTAGGATAATAAGATGTTTGCTGTTCTGAATCACAAAATTTAAAATGCAACCTCGTCTCATCTTTTGGGTTTATTGTAAGTTACAATTGTTCGTGTTTCTATTAAATTATTAAGCGTAACTATTTTCTGTATATCTAGAATGTATTATTTGGCATATGGATACAAATTTTCTGCATAGGAGATACACTGATAGGCAAAATAAAGTGCCCACCTCTTCGTTTTTTCAATTTCTCTCATTTACTTGATTCAAATTAAAGTAAACACACTGTTTTTTTTTATTATCTTATTTTTTATATTCTTTTTAAGTTTCACTTATGGAATACTGCAAAAAAAAGGAGTTTTACTTACAGAAAAAAAATCAATTTGTGTTGAAAAAAAAAAACAGTGACAAATAAAGTGCCCACTTTATTAAGGCTACAGAAAACAGAAATTAGAGTAAAATAAAAGCATTTCAATAATTGATGCGTCCTCCTTTGGCCTTCAGGACCTCCTGCAGGCGGTTCGACATGCTCTCGACCAGGTTCTTTAGGTGCTGTGGATCTAGCTCTTCTCAGGCGCGCTCCAGGGCTTCAAAATAGTTGAATTTATTGGTAACACCAGTTTTGTCAACCCTGGCATCGAGAATCGCCCACAAATTCTCAATGGGATTGAGGTTCGGGCTTTGTGGAGGCCATTCCAGCGGTTTGATTCGACAAGACCGGAAGAAAGACTTGGTCTTCTTGGCAGTATTCTTCGGGTCGTTGTCCTGCTGAAATACGAACTTCTTTTCAAGGCCCGTCTGGATCAGCAAAACCTCCAGATTTTCTCGCAGGATGTTAATTTTAGAATCCGCCGTCATTATCCCGTCGATTTTCACAATGCTTCCTACTCCACCCCACGAAAAACACCCCCAGACCATCACATTTCCTCCTCCATGCTTCATCGTGCCTTGGATGTGGCGCTCCTGAAGCTCCTCTCCCGATCTGCACCAAACACGAACCCGCCGCTTTCGGTTAAACAGCTCGAATTTTGATTCGTCCGTCCAGAGAACCGTTTTCCAGAACTCTAGGGGCTTATCAGCATGCTCCTTAGCAAACTTAAGCCGTTTGGCTTTGTTTGCCTTGCTGATAAATGGGCGCTTCCGGGCAAGTTTGCTATTCAACCCTTGTGCTACGAGACGGCAACGAACAGTTCGACCGGAAACTGATAACTGAAGGCTTTCCTGGATCTCGCGGACATTTACCTTCGGGTTCTTCTTCACTTCGCGCATGATCTTGGTGTCCGTTCTCGCATCCGTTTTCTGCTTCCTGCCTCTGCCAGGGCGATCCACTACTGATCCAAACGTTTTAAGCTTCAGAAGAATTTTGCCAACCGCTGCCTTACTGATACTGTACTTCTTAGCAACAGCCCGGTGCGATTCACCGTTTTGTACATCACGAACGACCAATTTTCGGATACACAAGGGAATTGCTTTCGAAAGCACTGCGTTCTCCATTTTTTTTCAATTGAATCAAATGCGATCACGTATACAAATGCACCAGGTTGAGCCGTTTGCTTCAAAACATGTCAAAATATCAAAACATAAACAATCGAGGGGTCTTCCAATGGAAACTTATCGAAAACATATCGATTTTTGAAGTGGGCACTTTATTTTGTCACTGTTTTTTTTCAACACAAATTGATTTATTTTTCTTTAAGTAAAACTCCTTTTTTTCAGTTTTCCATAAGTGACACTTAAAAAGAATATAAAAAATAAAATTAGAAAAAAAACTTCAGTGTGTTTACTTTAATTTGAACCAAGTTAATGAGAGAAATTGAAAAAACGAAGAGGTGGGCACTTTATTTTGCCTATCAGTGTATGTGGATTAGGGTTATTGAAACTCTAATTCTATATATTCTTCCATAAAAAGGACCTTCATAGAAAATACCTTCAACTCTCTGGTCTTGATCAGTTCTTTTTCGGTTTCAGCCACAACATTTTTCGAAAAGATCCTCCGCTTCAGGTTTGGCCAGAGATTTTCATTTGGCTGTAGCTGGGACACGTTGGGGAGGTTGCGATTCTTGCGGACGACTGGGATCTTCAAACGCTCCATCTCATGCAATGACCGCTGTGTCGAGGCCAGATCCGGCCTGAACACGGCATTCGATTGTTGTTTCTTAATAAACTTCCCGTAAACACTTCGTGCCGACACCCCCCGTTGACCTCAAGCTCAGAAGTAACAAAAACCGAGTTTAACATCCCCTGTTTAATGTCTGCCACAAGTGGACCTTTTTCGGGAACTTCTCGAGGGAGATGTATTTCACGTTGCTGCTCGCATCCTTCCTGAGGGATTGTTTGCTCTACTATATGGTGTAGTTGGGTATCGTAGGAGTCTTATATTTCGTGAATAATCAGAGTTTAAAGTCATTGTTCAACATTGGCTTTTAGGCCCTAATCTTGAATTACTCACAAAGTTCATCGTTAGCAATTTGAACAAATTCAGCATTGTCTACACACGCACACTATCGTGTCTATCGCCGGTAAAAATTATTAACCACTTAATATTTTTAACAGCTGTTTATGACCTCTTATGTTATCGTCCAAAACGCACTACCAAATTTTCAAAAGGCACACTACCCCACCCAGACATGATAAGATAATTCAATCGAAGATTAGTTTCACACTGCGGAAATTGTTTCATGGATATAATATAAAAAAAAATTTACTTAACACATAGGGTCAGAAGCTCAGTCGGTAAGATTCGCTGTTTTTTTTTATCTTTATCTTTATCATTATCTTTATTTGGAGCAGGGAAAAGCCCGTTTGAGTAGAGCTGCAGCTGTGAGCTCTTTCTCAAATGGGCGCAAAAAACCTCCTCTTCTTTTCGTTTCAACAGACTGTTACATAGTTTCCAAATGATACAATGCTGTTTACGAAGCCGGAGCACAGAGAACAGACATCCAGGCTCGAACATTTTCTTCTCAATTTACTGTTTCAATTTTCAAAAGCAAACCGTTGGAAAAACAACGCCGCCTAGTCTAGGTTTCACCAAACTAAAATTGACAGTCTATCAAATCTCGAGGTGGGCAAGTGGCGCCATCAACATACGATTCACCAAAACTAACGCAAACAAGCTGTAATTTTAAAAAGGCAGTTACAGAAATTTACACACGGAAACCACTCCAGCTTGGATGTCTGTTCTCTGTGGCCAGAGGTAGCGGGTCCCAGTCCCGGTGTAGGGAATCTTTACAATGGGAAATTCTCGATTGTTTTGTGAAGAGTTTCACTGTGCCTGTCACACAGTATACAAAATTATGCATTTATGTTGGCTCAAAGTTCTCAATCAATCACTGTGAAGTGTTTCTAGAATACTTACACTGATATAGTCTTTCTTTGTATTCTCCCATACGCGGGGTAACGATCTGTGATGATGTTGTTCATGTTCATGTCATCACCATGAGGCTCAAGGAGTAGACAGTAATTTTTTGCTAGAACAAAGTTGTTAGGAGAATGTATTGATAGTTCCGTTAGCCAACGGCAGGCAGTGAAAATTGAATAAAGGGCGATACGGTCAAAATTTGGTCAATATCAACTTGACGTATTTCTTTCAATTTTGCATTTAAAAAACCTGAACACCCCTCATTTTGAAGATGTGTGTGTGTAGAATGTTGCTCCTATTTTGATTTTGGAATTCACTCTTCAGTTGTCAAAATGCCGTCCAAGCAAGAAGAGCAGCGTATCAAAATTTTGCTCGCGCATCGCGGAAATCCGAGCTACTCGCACGCAAAGTTGGCAAAATCGCTAAAAGTTGCCAAATCAACCGTTACAAATGTAATTAAAGTGTTTGGGGAACGTTTGTCGATAGCTAGGAAGTCTGGATCGGGGGGAAATCGAAAACCGGAACCGCTGAGACGACAAAGAGAGTTGCCGGTAGTTTCAAGCGAAACCCTAACCTATCTCTCCGAGATGCCGCAAATAAGCTGGGTGTATCGTCTACAACCGTGCATCGAGCCAAAAAACGAGCCGGACTATCGACTTACAAGAAGCTAGTGACTCCAAATCGCGATGATAAACAAAATACGACGGCCAAAGCGCGATCCCGGAGGCTGTACACGACGATGCTGACGAAGTTTGACTGCGTGGTAATGGACGACGAAACCTACGTCAAAGCCTACTACAAGCAGCTTCCGGGACAGGAGTTTTATACGGCAAAAGGAAGGGGAAAGGTAGCAGATATTTTCAAGCACACGAAACTGTCAAAGTTCGCAAAGAAATATCTGGTTTGGCAAGCCATCTGTACCTGTGGCTTGAAAAGCAGCATTTTCATAGCTTCCGGGACTGTCGACCAAGAAATTTACGTGAAAGAGTGTTTGAATAAACGTCTGCTGCCTTTCCTGAAGAAACACGGTTGTTCCGTACTGTTTTGGCCGGATTTGGCATCTTGCCATTACGGTAAAAAGGCCATGGAGTGGTACGCCGCCAACAACGTGCAGGTGGTTCCCAAGGACAAGAACCCTCCCAACACGCCAGAGCTCCGCCCAATTGAGAAATACTGGGCTATTGTCAAGCGGAACCTAAAGAAGACCAAAAAAACTGCTAAGGACGAGCAGCAGTTCAAGGCAAACTGGCTTTCTGCGGCGAAGAAGGTGGACAAGGTGGCTGTACAAAATCTGATGGCAGGGGTCAAGCGTAAGGCCCGGCAATTCGGATTTGGAAAAGCGGAAGCCTAACTGAATATTTTTCCTGAATTTTATACTAATTGAACTTGAAAAAGAATTTTAATTTGATTTTTTAAATAAACGATTTCACCGATTTACACGCGTTTTCCCTTGACCAAATTTTGACCGTATCACCCTTTAGAAGTAGTTTGAAATTGAGCGGAGCGCATTGTGAGGTAGTATTTCGAAACAAACACACAATCTTTTGCCAAGCATTCCCATGCGGAGTAGGTCAAGGCATGAACGAATGCACCACCTTGACTGGCAAAAGAAAGTGCGCTTGATCGTGCTCATATACTACACTACAAAAATATCAATATTTTTTAACATGTGTGGCAACATATAAAAAACCCCAAACTTATAAAACATAGATTTTATGTGAGTTTTATAAACTACAAAAACTCACATATGTGCTTTATAAGCATGTCAAATTGCTATTATTAGTCTTCGATTCAAAAAATATGTGTCAGGTCTTATGGTTAAAATCCATAACATCTCACACATAAAGTTGATGAGAATTGAATATAGCACTCATGTTGTCACTCATATACGAATCAAGAGAGGAACCGTATGTTTCAAAGTCAAAAAATGGCTGCTGAAAAATGTTTTGCTTGGATTGTGCTGAATGATTTGGAGCTTCCTTAGGATTTATATACGATTTTCGAAGGTAATTTATATCCTATTGATTAAAGTTTTGTATTTGTAATATAACAAGTACTATTTTATTAATTTTCAGATCATAATTTTGATTTGTTCATTTTGGTGAATATTTCGAAGAACCAATTGGCAGAAACATTATCTCCGAAGCAAAACTCTTCAAAGAACTGGAACATTGAAGAAATATTCTGTCGGATAATTTGCTGGTGAGAGAAGCTCGTTTGTAACGCAATGAATAGTTTTCCTTTTTTTACACATCCTTCGTGTATTACAGGGGCACGATATCATCGGTTTCACGCAGGTGGAAGTTGAAGAGCTCTGTATCAAATCTGAGGAGGAGGACCAATCGCATTACCATAAAACATATTTGGCCGACTCTCATATTTATAAGAATTTTCATTCGAGATTCACAACAGAGCTTATAATTTATATTAATAAAAATTTATAAGTTATATGTGTATTGCTAATACAATTTTGCATGCGGTGTACACATAAAAAGTATAGGACTGAGGATATTGCAAATATCTATAAACCTCATAATATGTATGAATTGAAATTTATAAATTATATGTGCATTGCTAATCAAATTTTCATGTGCTCTACACATAAAAAGTATAAGTATGGGGCTATTGCAAATATCTATATACCTCACACATAAATTTAATATGGTTTTTTTTCTTAGTGTACCGATAGCTTAAATAGTTCTAACGAACTGTCTATTCGTACTCCCAAATCCCCTACATGGGAGAGAAACTATCTCCCACTCATTTGGGTTTATTTTTGGCATACGACTTCTGCTTTACCTAAGCAGAATACTCAGTTCAAAGCATTCATCTTTTTCAGCCTGAAGATGACGTCGAACAATTCGCTTCTGGTTACTCGAAAACGGAGCTCTCGATCCTTATTATCAAGGCACCGCAGTACGAGGAAGGAGCTCCGTACATCCGGTTAAGCCGACGTGTATTTTCGGTAGGATATGATATTTCTCGAGCATTTTTACTGTTGGTGCATACATTTTATGTATTCAAATTGAAGTTCGAGCCGTCTCTCGCAATTTTTTTCGATTTTTTCACTGGAGCTGTTTTGGCCGTGGACATTGTGACCACAACCGTTAATAACTTCATTTTTGAGCTTGACTAAGCAAGATACTGAAATATAGAATGAAAAAACGACCAAAATAAAATATGTTTTCAATAATTCCAACTTCAAATGGAAACCAGAGAACTGATTTTTCAGTAAATTGATATTTTTTACTGAATTCTACCAGCAAAGATGTTTTTCGCTGAAAATCAGCAGAATTTTGCTGAATTTTGCCGAGCTGAATTTTCAGTAATCATTTCAGCAATATAAAATTACTGATTGTTTCAGCAATGCGAAATGTCATCCTGCTTGACAGAAGTTTGCTGAACTTTCAGTAAACATCTGATTTTTGCTGAAAATTCAGCAATTTTGACTGTTTCGTGATTTGACAGCACTTTGCTGATATAATTCAGTAAAAAGTATCAATTTACTAAAAATACAGCAATTTTTGCTGTTTCGTGAATTGACAGCACTTTGCTGGTAGAATTCAGTAAAAAATATCAATTTACTGAAAAATCTGTTCTCTGGTTTCCATTTGAAGTTGGAATTATTGAAAACATATTTTAGTTAAGTTTTTTTTTCATTCTATATTTCAGTATCTTGCTTAGTCAAGCTCAAAAATGAAGTTATTAACGGTTGTGGTCACAATGTCCACGGCCAAAACAGCTCCAGTGAAAGAATAGAAGAAAATTACGAGAGACGGCTCGAACTTCAATTTGAATACATAATATGTATGCACCAACAGTAAAAATGCTCGAGGAATATCACATCCTACCGAAAATACACGTCGGATTAATCGGATGTACGGAGCTCCTTCCTCGTACTGCGGTGCCTTGATAATAATGATCGGGAGCTCCGTTTTCGAGTAACCAGAAGCGAATTGTTCGACGTCGTCTTCAGGCTGAAAAAGATGATCAGTATTATTTTCAAAGAAATATAAGTTTTGAAAAATGTGTAAGCTCATTGATGGCAATGTTAGCCAATTGATGGCAGAAGACACATTTGATAATTGCCGCCATTTTTGACGACGCTGTAGAAAACTTAGAATTATTTTTATCTGTTTTACTTACCAAACAACTCCTCCGCATCACAACGGTCTGTCTTAAGATAAGGCACCTTTCCACACTTCCGGATCCATGAAGTTTTCGATAATTTATACAAATTTCAACTGAAAATTTTAATCTAATCGGTCGCAAACTGCACGAGCGCTTCCGAAAACAACAATGAGAGCGTTTCATTTTTTAATTAATTAATTTGACAGACTGACAGTCAGGTGGTTAAAAATGCTGAGTGTTTAGAAATCTGGGCCAGTTTATTGGTTTTCAGTCAAACAAACCAAATTGCTGATTTTCAGTAAAACGTAATATTGCTGATGGTTTTTCAGCAAATCATTTTGCTGAAATCCTTGATCATTTTGGTGTGTTTTCTCACCATAGAACATATATCCATCACATTCTGCAGCCATTGGCAGCCATCCAACTACAAACGTAAAAAGATTTTTTATTTCTCCAATAAATGGACGCAGTAACCAAGAATATATAATCCTGGCAAATAATATTAGGTCTTGAATATAATTAAAAGCTACAAAAACGTTTCGGAGACTTAAATTTCGTAAAAATAATGAGCAGTCAGATTTTCAACACAATTGCTTACCTTTGCACTACAAATTCGTCGTATTGATCTAACCGTCCTAGGGTATATACTCGAGCCAGACTCAAAGTTTTCTCTATAATTGCTCTATATCCTCACTCATTTTCGGTGCGTAATTGCACAAACCATAAAAATCACACTTTACTTATTACACTAGCCACACAAGAATCTACGAATACGTGATAAAATACTAGAAAACTATGGGATTAATTTTCACAATAATTTAAATACGCTTGCACTAGCGCTTGCACCTATTCTGAGCCGTGTTAACAATCGACGTAATCGCTTGATGTTGCACTGCTCACATACTGTATAGCATACACTCCCGCTTCACTCTACTCAATTTTTGAGTACAATTGTATGCTATCTCTTTTTCTCTTACGGAAATGTTACTCAATTTCCGTAAAAAGTGGATCTACTCAAAAATTGAGTAGATACACTTTTTAACGAAAATTGAGTAACATTTCCGTGAGAGAAAAAGAGATAGCATACAATTGTACTCAAAAATTGAGTAAAGTGAAACGGGAGTGTACACATCAACGCTAGTGTGCGTTTTCAATCATTCATAGAGCATTCTATTCCCAACGTTATGGTGAGTCTTGTTGTCAATATTCTCATCGAAGAACAACAAACAAACCCTTTCATTTTGTTTTGGTTATATGCATGCTACCCAACACACGTGAAGTGCTGTCAAATGATCTACTTCATTTTTGGGTGTAGTAGTGCACTGAGAAAAAAGATTGGTAAACACAAACATATTCTAGTTTCATTTAACCGGAGTTTCACGTTGAATTGGGCACAAACATCATATTAGTTTGATTTGACTACCTACGGTGGTTAAAACAAACTTAAATGTCGAGTAATTGTTTCGGGAACTAAGCAGTTAAGTTCATCTGACATCCGGTTTAATTAACCATTATGTTGGTTGTTTCATTATGACAGCTACGAAAACAAACAGATTTGTTGGTTGATTCTACCAACGCTTATGGTTTGTTTGAAACAAATTTTAGTATGATTCAAACTGCATTGCTGTTTGAAACAAACAAATGAAAATATTTGAAAAAACAAACTTTTCCGTTCACATTCACCTACACTTCTACTGTAATTTCAAGAATATTTATTTACATAAATAGCTAATTAGAAACGTGCATATTTACAAAAGACTTATTTCCGTCTAAGAGAAATATACAAATGTTTATGCGAGCCTTTCTACTATTTTCAGGTTTTTTTTTTAGTTAAAATTTTAATTTTTTACCTATTTTTTAGTGACAGCGTCAGCGCATGCAGCAGGACCGGATGATGGAATATGAAATAATCAAAAAAAAAAAAAAATCTGTTTCAAACTGTCTGTTTAGTTTGTTTTCCTCCTAACAAAATATCAGTTTGATTTTACCGCCGCTCTGGTTGAATCAACCCAAAATTTTATTTTGTGTCCCTGGGTCAACGCAACCTGTGTTTCTTGGTAATAATAAAACAAGGTGTAAACAACAAAAATATTAGTTTAGAACAAGCATAATTTGTGTTGTATTGTGGTAATATATAGGTAGAAACAACCAACCTATCTGTTTGTTTCAAAATGAAATCGTTGGTCTGAAATAACAAAACGGACTTCTAAAACAACCAGTTTTTTAGTTTGGTTGTCAACCAACATGTTTGTTATTTCAAAAGGGACTGTTTTTTCTCCGTGTGAAGAGCGTTAACTTTTTTGTATTTTTTTCTTGATTAAAATCAGTACGATTAACATATGTACACAGATGGGATTAATGTTTTTTTGTGATATTATTAACATACGTACTAGGGTGGCTCACCGCTTATATGAAAAAAACGTAAACTTGACCACATGAAGCCAGAACAGCTCTTTTTTTGATCCATTTGGGGTCCCAAACAACTGTGTAAAATTTGGTAACGATTGGTTGTAAACCGGCTTCCCGCATTGCGTTTGAAATTTGTATGGAAATTAGTATGGGAAAACGTACTTTTTTGCATTTTCATCCCTAGAGAACCCCATTTTTGCTTGAATCACGTAACTAATCAGTTAAATATATAGTCCATAATGCGCCTAACAACTTTGTCCAAAGATGTGCGGCGCTAAAATGTCCCTAAAAAAAGTTATAGCTTTTCTAAGATTGTTGGATCGAATTAAATACCGAAAATATTTTTTTCTGCCAACACTGCCAGTGTACCAATGGAAGCCAGATTTCAATCCGCAATAACTTTAGCGTTTCTTGTCTTATCGATTTGGAATGTTCAGATGAACTACTCATAAACATTTGCACAACTTTATGGGTGTATTTGGAGATGTCTCCCCCCCCCCCCCATGCCAACCCAACCCCTCTCCCTCAATTCATAGTAATGGAAATACTGTTTCAAACTGAAATAACTTTAGTGTTTCTTATCTTGTCGAGTTGGTTTGTTTCAAAAACATTTAATCAATCTCATATGCCCAGTTGTTAGAGGGAGGGGGGGGGGGGGGGTATACTATATTCCCTCCACCACCATCTCCGGAGTTTCTCATCTAATAGAGTCGGTATATTCGGATGAGCTATTTAAAAATTGATCAGTCTTATAGGCTTATGTCAATGATTTCGATACAAACAAATCAATCATACGTTTGGTATGATAGATTAGATCAATAGCTACAAACCAGACCTATATGAACGCATAGCATGAATGTTTGCATTCATTCTTCTCTAAAACAAAAGAAGCGCTCTAACCGAAACCGTTTTTTCTATCTGTATCTGTATGCCGAAGTGATTTAAATGCCGTTTCAATGTGTGGTGATGGAATTGAACCTTGTATGACGTAATTTGCGTCAGGAAGCAGTGTTGTATTTTTAATAATATCTAAGCGTTCTTTTGCTCTCCATCAAATATAAAAAAAACCTTTACTGCCTTTCTACGCATAATTGTCCCACGTGATGTTACTATCCACAAAATAATCAAAACTCAGGTCAATTTGTGCCACGATTATTAGAAATACTTCGTTAGACAAGATTTTCAGTAGTTTTATGGAACAAAATGAATTCTGCTGGTATGTAGTTCATGACGAAATATATGATTGGAAGGAGTTTTCCAGCCACTAATAATGTTCCCTGATGTCATCACGTTTTCCGTGGGACAAATTGATCTGAGTTTTGGCTGTTTTGTGGAAAGTAACATGGGACAATTATAAGTAGAACGGCAGTATAGCAAGATACATGAATGTGGGAAACAAATATGATAGAAACTTTTCATTAGTTGTTCAACCTCGTTCGTAAAAGAAGGGGCAAAGTTAGGGGTGCACTTAGTATTTTCTTATTTTTAGTAGTTCGTGTTTGTTTTGCCCCCGTCCCCCCTCACCACGATGAATCTTATCGTCGCCCAATGGTCACCAAGACGATCGAACACTAAAAGCAAACCCTGCATAACACAAAAGTATTGGCGACAACTATCTGATGAGACAAGAATAACTCCCTCCCAAGCTCCTCACCTGAACCTTCCCTGAAAAATATTACCCTTAACCTAGAGTAAACCGCGAGTAATCGGTCCATTCCTACTAGACGTAGTATTAAGTTATTCTTGTTAAACCACAGACAATGATAATCGGCTCCGTAAAGCTAACGCAATTGAGCCTTCCAAATAAACGAACTGGTTAAAATAACACAGAAATTATTTCAATCTGTAACTTTACTTCCATCGACATTATTGAGGGGGGAGGAATCAGTATGTACCTCTTCTTCAATTACAAAAAATAAATTGAGCAAATGCTTTTGAATAGCTCATCCGAACGTACCAACTCCATTAGATGAGAAACTCCGAAGTAGGGGGTGGAGAGAATATAGTATGCCCCCTCCCTTTAACAACTGGGCATATGCGATAGAGCAAATGTTTTTAAATAACATATCTAAATAAACCAATTCGACAAGATACGAAACACTAAAGTTATTTAAGTTTGAAACAGTAATTCCATTACTATTAATTGAGGGAGAGGGGCGGGTTGGCATGGTGGGAGGGCATCTCCAAATACACCCATAAAGTTGTGCAAATGTTTATGAGTAGTTCATCTGAACATTCCAAATCGATAAGACAAGAAACGCCAAAGTTATTGCGGATTGAAATCTGGCTTCCATTGGTACACCGGCAGTGTTGGCAGAACAAATCATTTTTAGCAATTAATTCGAACCATCGATTTTTGAACACCTATAGCTTTTAAAAGGAACGTTTTAGCGCCGCACATCTTTCGACAAAGTTGTTAGGCACATCCTGGACTATACTTTTAACTGATTATTTAAAGGTTTCATGCTAAACTGAGGTCTCTAGTAATGAAAATTCAAAAAAGTATGTTTTCCCATACTAATTTCCATACAAATTTCAAACGCAATTCGGGAAGCAGGGCTACAACCAATCGTCCCCAAATTTTACACGGTTGTTTGGGACCCCAAATGGATCCAAAAAAGAGCTGTTTTGAAAAAATGATCATGTTGAGCCACCCTAATACGTACATAGCAGTGGCAACTATTCCGTATTAAATTGGAAGAAAATTATCAGAATCGAATGTTTTGTGTGTTGCTAAACGAATAACGCTAAGTGGACGAATAAATTGTGAATAACTTGTTTACTCAGTGTTCGGTATTCACCGATTTCCACTGGAAGTCTGCTTATTGAGCTCAAGATAGGTTCCGCTTCCCTATTCCAAAAAAAATGCTACTCACCAGCAAAAACTTGTGTCTCAGTTAATCCGATTGCTGAACGATGAAGAGAAAATTTGGACTATAGCAATACTAAATAAAGGGTTCAGTGGACACAAAAACAGCAGATCTAGTAACGGTAAAAATCCTGACATCACTTAAACATTCAACTTGAATCGACCAAATCAAATATAACCATTGCTGTTGGAATCACATTTGGTATTTCGATTGGAATCAAACTGCTTGCCTTCTCTGATCTCTTATTTTTATATTTATAGGGCAGCCAATGAGTATACTAGTATATGTACAGACTCATTTTTTTAAGCTGGAAATCAGCAAGATTTAGCTCGATTTTTCCAAGTTGTAAAACCAGCCATCTATCCAGCAAAATAAATGTTACTGTTGCCGTGACATGCCCTGTTACCGTGAGGTTAGTGACGCTGCAAGTAGAAAAAAAAATTAACAGTTCAGTATAAAAAAATTAAAATTAACAGTTCAATATATGAATTTGCCTAATACCGCGCACTTCAGACATGGAATTCCATATACCGCGCACATTTCTACCAAGCGTTTTCCCATACCAACCTCCCCCCCTTTTTTTCCTCTGTTCGGGACATAAACCACTGCGACCAGTAATTTGATCTATTGTAGTATATCCCGTATCTTTTGTTTAGTGCATGTTGAGTTACTTCATCACTATTGAGAAATGATGAAGTATTCGGTGTTGTTATTGTTTGTTGTTGGCAATGAATAAAGTTCTATTGAAAGTTTCCGCTGTTTAAACCCTTTGAGGAGTGAGAGCACTTTTCAAATACGCGCCCCTTTATCAGTCAAAACCGAATTAATTGCAAACAAAACAAACAATGACTCCGATATTGGTCATGCATCAGAACCCTAGTCCTAACCAATTCAAACTATAGAACATCAAATAGAAAATGTGAATTCACATAAATGTTTTCCTTATTCCAAACTCATCCTCGGTGGACGAATCCGAGTATTGTCGCTTTTCACAAGACATAAAATGTTATAAGGACTATTATTCGTTCCTTTGACTACAAAAACAAATATGTTCCCTAGTTTGAATTAATTCGGACTAGGGTTCTGTGGTAGATCTGAAACCCCGTAACGCACCACGAAAAGGTGATCTACCAGCGTTACGGGTCCCTCCCCTCCTACTGCGTGACATAATTAATGGACCTTCTCTTATAGATTGTATAAAATTACAAAATAAAAATGCTTATCATTCTGGCGATATAGTACAAAACATAGTTTCCTGAACATAATTAATAAAAAAATATGTAAATATTAAACATTAATTCAAACAGAGCTTAAAAATAAAATATTCAATTCTCAAATTACACCCTAACTAAAACATAATATTTGTCATCACGTACTGTTCCTTACGAACATGAAGTAAACACTATCTCTCATGCAAGGCGAATCAACTTGTTTTGTGTTGCTTTACTTTCATCATTAATTCGTTCCAGAAAGCGGTGAATGTACATAAGCGCAAACAACTCATTCAATTTCAACGTTCTACCGTAAAGAAGAAAAAACAGTCATTCATTTGGAGAATCAACGAAGTGGAAACACCAACACTTCTCGAATCGATCCTGCAAAATGCCTTTTCTCGATCTCGAACCCCAAACTCTGTAATGGTTTCGGCCATTGCTCCACCTTTTGGCTTCCTTTGCCTTCAGGGATGTTCGGAAATATTTAAAAAAAATCCTGTGGCAGAAAATATCACTCACGAACGCGAAAATGAATGACTGATTACCAGAACATTCAGTCTAGCAACCAAAATCTCTTGACGCTTGAATAGCCAGGCATGTGCTTTGCTGTGGTGTGAATGAGTTGTGTGGACCACAGGAACAACGGACTGATTGAGCACTGCAGAATAAATCAACACGAATGACTGATAAAATGAAATGAAGAGCGACAATTGTACACACTGAATTTTTTTTTTCACTCGTCGTTCACGGCGTGCGTAAATTTTTCCGAGCTCTGAATTCAAAATTTCTCTTCATCCACTTAACTTCTGTTTCTTCTGATAATGATTTTAAATATTCGAGGGTTGGTTTGGATTTCTCATCGGTCCCCCTCCAACAAACTTTCTTCAATAAATAAAGAAACTTCTTGAAACCATCGTCTCACTTGCTGCTCGCTTAGGATGGTTCTGTTTTTAGACAGAGTGCTTGGCACCCTTGGCTAAACGGTTGGATGGCATTTTCAAAAACCGGCAACCTACCCTTCCTGGAACTCCATTTTTGAAAGGGTTCTTGATTTTCATCTGTCTCAGGTACTTTGCTAGGTACTTAGCTCGAAGGTGTTGAGTGTTTACAGGGTATCCTGCTTTGGCCATGTTAACTATTCATTTGACAATACGATTCTCACCCTCAAGACTAAGAATTGTTAAAGCACTAAGTGAATTTGCCGGCACTTTGATTTGTTCGTGGATGGTGCTTTCCGGTACATTAAACATCCGAATGCGGCAGCACGAATGGTGTCTCCACTTCTTACAAGGTCTAAGCGTTGCGTAATTGATCCATAGTGTACTGGATTCGTTTTTTTCGTGCCATTCTGGAACAGATACTTAAACACGCCCAGGTAACCAATAAGCATTGTCATCAGGGTTGCGGCTTATCATTTTTGACTCAGGCATATTCATTTGCCAATATCTCCTTTCAAAGGGTCGATTTGATAATATGATGTATGATGAACTTGCAGTGCATGAGTAGACCTACAACTTTGTTTAACAGTACATTGCTCTAACTCCTATATCTTCGACATGAGAGCGTATATTCACAGTGATCTTCACGATGATAATCGCGTGATCTTCACCGCGAATTTCATCGCGAAGATCACTGCGAATATACGCTCTTATTCCTCAGATATAAGAGATAGAGCTATGTATTGTTAGACCAAGTTGTAGGTCTTCTCAAGCACCATAAGTTCATCATACTTTATATTTTGAAATTGAGCTTCTGAGAAGAGCTATCGGCAAATGAATATGGATAAGTCAAAAATGATAAGCCGCAACCTTGATTGTCATATGCAGTAAATCAACCCTAAATTTGCATTTCAGATGCTACAAGCATTATATTAGCATTATATCAGCATTTCGAATGCTATCTGTTGTAAAGTTAAATTTCAAATGCTATTTAAATGCTTGTAGCCTTTAATAAGCATTTCGAATGCAAAAAAGCATTAATCAATAGCATTGTCATAGCATTGCAAAATAGCATTATCATAGCATTGCAGTAAAGCAGCCGTATATTGGACCAAAAACAGCATTTATGTTGCATTTAAGGCGACTTAATTGCTTGATAGGCTGCCGTTAAGACGCTTTGGAACTGCTTATTGGTTACCTGGGCGGAATTAGGAAATCATAAATTTGGCGATGTCCTTAATCCGTGGTTAAGATTTTGATAACATAACTGCACGACAACTAAAATAATTGAGTGAATTTTATGTTAAATCGATTATCCATAACTGCAGCAACACATTCGATTTGTTTCACTTTCATTTCACATGATTTTCACTGAAAAAAGTTTTTTTTCACGTCCATAGCAACGCAGCTAAGCCTGAGCAAAAAAAAAATGGCAGTTCATGACCAGAATTTTTGTTTTACTTTTTTAACTCGTGCACGTTTGACTAGACCTCAAATAGTGATGCCTTAGTGAAGCTGGTTATTTGCTTTAACATTTGCGGTGATTGTTGGTAAAATAATCAATCAAGATCTCATAATACTCCTTATTTTATTTTAAAAGCACGGTGATAGGCGCTGCGTGGAATTAGGCAGGTCACGGTATTCCAGAATAAACAAATTTCATGATACTGACAGCATTCCACTGTAATTTCAGCAAACTTGCTTCACGCAAAAAAATACGCAGTTATACCAATTCAAAATAGGAATCAATACAACTAAAATTTTGGTTTAAATATGGACCAATAAAACTGATGAACTAATTCAACAAAAACTTTGAGTTGAAATAAAACTTCATGTTTTATAGAATTTAACATCGTGTTTTATTGCTCATAACAAAATGTTTTGTTAAACCAAGTAAACGCATTTGTTGAAATAATAAACAATGATGAAGTAATTCAAGAAAACCTTTGAGTTGAAATAAAACATCTTGTTTTATAGAATTGAACATCGTGTTTTATTGTTCAAAACAAAATGTTTTGTTAAATAAACTAAACGCATTTGTTGAAATAATAAACATCGAAGAACTAATACAATAAAACCATTTCATTGAAATAAAACTTCATCTTTATAAAACTGAGAATCGTGTTTTATTGTTTTTAAGCAATTACCGCACCATATTCCGCCAGCCGAACGGCGTGTTGGAAAGCATGAATCGGACTTTGCAGGATATGAGATCGTGCATGTAGTTGGATGCAGGACTCGGGAAGAACTATTGCGGACAGGCAGTCATAATGGCAGCTTATTTTCTAAATCGTCTTCCAAGTTATGCTGTTTTTCCAGTTATCTGCAAAGAGAATAATTTGTTGATAATCTGTTTTACAAATTAACATGTTTATTCATATACTAGAAAAACCAAGGCAGAGGCAGCAATATGGCAGCTATGAAATGTGCGCTCATGCATATATTTTATTAAAACAATAAATTAACCATTTTAGTTTAAAACGACGGTTAAAATAAGTATGATTGTTATGAATCAAATATTATTTAAACGAATACCATACAGCGGTGATTACTTTAAAAAAAAAATATTGGTTTGATTTGAATGGAATTATGAATTGATTTGGAACTTTTTTATGAATTGAAACAAACAGAAAGCTTGCATTGAATACCAACCAAATATTTTGTTGATTCAAAGCAGAGTGATTTCTTAGGGTGACAAAATACTTGAGTTAAAGAATAAATGTGATTGTTCTGAATAACACAGCGTTAATTACTTCAAATAATTTTATTGGTTTAATTTGAATAAAATTTTGAATTGATTTGGAACTTTTTTAAGAATTGAAACAAATACACACTTTGTTTTCAATTCCAACCAAATATTTTGTTGATTCAAAGCTGAGGGATTTCTTTGCGTGTTGTTTTGCAAGCTTGTTTTGCCAGCATTTTTTTGCACTGTTGAAATATCAGCGCAATGTTTACTAACAAAAATTAATGAAAATAAATAAATAAATAAAAATAAAGCTGAAACAACTGCTTCGGACACGTAAATATTGATTAATGCATTCAAGATAATAAAGTTAGTTAATCCACCATTACATTCGCAATCTGCGATACATGTCTGAGGAGATTACTTCAGGTATCTATCGATCCATCGAATTTTAGTGTTGCTCATAAGAAGGTACATGCCGGCGTCAGTGGTGTAGTGGTAAGCGTGACTGCTACTGGCACCCCAGTGGGTCTGGGTTCAATCCCAGTCGACGTCGGTGGTTTTTCTGAGGCGAAAAAATCTGGTCACGTCTTCCTTCGGAAGGGAAGTAAAGCCGTTGGTCCCGGCTCATAGTCATGAGTCGTTAGGTAGGGTCCAGGTGATGAAGTCGTCTCCCTGGCGTCGGTAATTGTCATCATGTGAGGAAATAGGCTGACGGAAAAAAAGAAGGTACATAAAATAGAATGCAAATCCAACAAAAAGTAAAAATTAAACCGTTAAGTAAAACATCTGTTTACTGCAACTGAATCCGCCATTTTCTCGTCTTGAAGAAAAACAATCTAAAAAAACTAGAGGTGGGTTATATCAGGGATATAACCGCGAGGTTCACGTAGGACTGCTTTGGTGTATGGTATTTATTTTTATTATTTTGCTTTGACCCGCCTTCTAATGAAATAATTTACCACTCTCGACTGAATGCCTCAAATAATCCAATGTTCTATTTTGGATAATATTAAACACAAACCCTTTCATTGTAAAATTCAGTTGTTTGCCCTGAAAAGGACAGCGGCTATGATACGCGCTAGAAATTAATTTATACATTTGGTTTATTTTGCGAGCAGGACACCATCATGTGCTGTAATTGGCCGACGAGGCCTTGGGATGATTTTAGTAATCTATTTGACACAAATATCGTTTTCCGCTGGAAGGTGCGCGGCTTCGGCAGCGGATACCGCCCACGTGCATTAACGATTTTAACGACCCATTGCCAAGGCAATAGGTCGAACAGGGAAACTTACAAAACTTTGCAGCGCTTCTTTCTGGCTTGTAGATGAGCAACCGCAGGCGAAAAATTGCGAGCCAGACGCGCAATCATGAGAAAACGGACAAGAGAAAACAAAAACGAGGACATATCCATAGACTAACTCTAAAGCATGTATTACACTGTTTGTCCAATAGCCAAATATTTGTCATAGGCAGATAGGCATCTGACAAACATCTATGATGTCTGTCAGCTGTCTAGCTGCCTATGCCAAATATTTGGCTATTGGACAAACAGTGTAATACAAGCTTAAGACCAGTAGGTCCCGAACAAATACGATTTTTTTCTTGGCTCAGTCAGTACTAGCACATCGGTCCCAAGCTTAATAATGCGCCCCTCATAATGAACTCCCACGAACACACTCTCAAATATTCTGTCAAAATCACACAGCAAATCAAAACAAAGGCGCAAACATGTATAGTAAGGTGCTGGCTTCAAGGTGTATTTCGGACCAAGGGGTTCTACAACAGTGAACCAATTTCAAATCGCTAGTTGCATATTGATTGTTGATAAAACTAAGTGAAATAAAAGAAGAAGATAATATGAACCATTTGTTACCCGTTCTTGAGGTTTTCAACCTGTTTGTATGCAGATTTGTATGGGAGCAAAAGTAGGTCATTTTTAAGTAAAAAATTGAACTACTTATACAAATAGCAATTAATTGAAATTGTAATCCAAAATATTTGAATGTTTTTCTGGTCAAATGGTGTATGAATGAAGTCATTCTATTCTGCCAAAAGTCATGAAGCGGGTTTGAGGATTCAACTCAAGGAGCTTCTCAAAATTTTCGATCACCTGGGGATTCATAACTTCACATCTGGTGTGGAGCCGGAGAGATAACTCTGTAAACCGATCTGAGAGTGGCAACATGCCAGCCAGCACTTCAAGACTCATTGTATGAGTCGAGTGTATGTAACCTAACGCGATACGAAGACACCGATACTGAATACGTTCCAGTTTGATGATGTGCGACCGAGCCGCTGACTGAAAACAAAAACTACCGTATTCCATAACCAACAAAATCGTTGTCTGGTACAACGTTAGAAGATCTTGCGGATGCGCTCCCCACCAGGTCCTGGTAATTGTGCAGAAAAAATTTACCCTTTGCTGGCATTTTCGCTTCAGGTACTCATTGTGAGATCTCCAGGTGCACTTTCAATCGAACCAGACCCCAAGATATTTAAATGACATGGAATGAGTTATCGGTGTACCCAAAATTTGAAGTTTCGGTTGTGCAGGGTTATGCTTCTTAGAAAATACTACCAACTCAGTTTTCTCCGTAGAGAATTCGATACCTAGTTCTAGAGCACAAGTAGACAAATTGTCTAAGGTATCCTGCAAGGGTCCTTGTAGATCGACCCTATTGGGTTCCGTGACAGACACTACGCCGTCACCTGCAAGTTGTCTCAACGTACAATTCTCACTCAGACAACCATCAATGTCATTGACATAAAAACTATACAAAAGGGGGCTTAAACATGATCCCTGGGGGAGAGCCATGTAGCTTAATCGAAAAGCTGTAGAGTTTCCATGAGAAAAGCTCATAGCAAATTGTACAAACAATTGTTCATTAATGGTGAAAAACCACAAGCGTGGAGTTTATCTGAGAGAACTTCAACAGATACTGAATCAAAAGCCCCCTTGATATCCAAGAATACAGAAGCCATTTTCTCTTTTTTAGCAAAAGCTAACTGAATATCTGTGGAAAGCAACGCGAGGCAGTCGTTCGTTCCCTTACCTCTGCGGAAACCATATTGAGTATCTGAAAGCAGGTTGTTCGTCTCAACCCATTTGTCCAAGCGGAAAAGGATCATTTTCTCCAACAACTTTCGAATACAGGATAACATCGCGATGGGTCGATAGGAGTTGTGGTCGGACGCGGGCTTACCAGATTTTTGAATGGCAATAACTCTCATCCGCCTCCAATCATCCGGTACAATGTTGAGTTCCAGAAGCTGATTAAACAAGTTCAACATGCGCCTCTTAGCGACGTCTGGGAGGTTCTTGAGCAAGTTGAACTTGATCCTATCAGCTCCTGGAGCCGTATTGCCACACGAAAGGAGTGCGAGAGAGAGTTCTACCATTGAAATAGGTTGGCTGATCTCATCTATCGAATTCGTGGGTTCGCGAGGAAACATTTGTGCCGGCACAGAATCTGGACAAACTTTTTGCGCGAACTTGAGGATCCATTGGTCCGAGTACTCTTCGCTTTCGTTGTTCGTAGTTCGGTTACGCAATCTTCGCGCCGTGTTCCAAAGAGTACTGATCGACGTTTCACGCGATCACCCGTCCACGAATTTTCGCCAGTACCCGCGTTTCTTGGCCTTGATGAGGCTCTTAAATTCTCGTTCGAGAGCCGTGTACCTTTCAGGTGTTCCACGTCTACGAAAAACTTTGAACGCGTCGGACTTTTTGCGGTAAACCTTGGTGCATTGCTGATCCCACCATGGGGAAGGAGGTTTTCTGCGAAATGACGTTCCTGGAACTGGTCGAGTTTGAGCTTGAAGCGCGCTCTCCAAAATCTGGTTGGAGAGGAAGTTATATTCCTCAAGCGGTGGAAGCCTTTTTACCGTTGTTACGGCTGCATCTACTACTGTCTTGAACTTTGTCCAATCGATATTACGAGTTAGATCATACGTGACGTTGATTTATTCCGACAGAGTGAGCCCGGTGGCAACCGAAATTTTTATAGGCAAATGATCACTACCGTGGGGATCCTGGATCACATTCCACGTGCAGTCCAACGATAATGAATTCGAGCAAAGTGTGAGGTCCAATCTACTGCCAAAGCGTGTAACTCCACCTTTGTTGAGAACTGTCATATTGAAGTTGTCACAGAGGTCATCAATCAAAGAAGACCGGTTGTCATCGTACAGTTCTCCCCAGCCTGTACCATGAGAGTTAAAATCTCCCATGATCAACTGCGGAGCAGGAAGGACCGAACAAATATCTGAAAGTTGTTTTCGGTTAATTGGTGCTCTTGGAGGAATGTACACAGAAGCAATGCAAAGGCTTTTATTTTGAATAACAGCCTGACATGCGACAACTTCAATACCTGGAATTGGAGGAAAATTCACTCTATAGAAGGAGTAGCACATTTTGATCCCCAAAAGTACTCCTCCTCCACGTGAATCCTCACGATCAAGCCGAATAATGTTGAAATCGTGAATCGGAAGATCGATTTCGGAAGAAAGCCATGTTTCACAAAGAGCAAATGCATCACAACGGATATTGTGAGTTAAAAATTTAAATGATTCCAATTTAGGAATAAGACTTCGACAATTCCACTGCAGAACAGTGATCAAATCCCCGACCTTTTTTGGCAAATTATCCATCGAAGGAAATGATAGCTGCAAGGAGGGGCCACTTTAATGTTAATTTCTTCAAAAAAGTGTTCACAGTGGGAAGCATTGCCATACCAATGCTTTTAAGAGGGTCAGACATTTCGAGGTACTTGAAAATACCTTCCACGATATCATCGAACGAGAACAGCCCAGATGAAGGGGGGGCTTCTGTTCTTAAAATCGGGGCATCAGGGGATTTAGATGTCCCCGGGAGAGATGGGAAATCCTGTGTGTAGTTGGCACTACGAAGACCAGGAGGATTTGGATTATCCTTCTTTACACTGCTCTTTGGATTGGGCATGTTGATTTGGGGCTTCTGTTCAGCTATTTTCCCTGCTTGGATGCGTCTTCACTTCCGTGGAGCACCTCCCGGAAAACTAAAGCTTGTCCCCTCTTCAACCAAATCCGAATCATCGGGTGGCGAAGCTTTCTTAAGCATTTCTGCAAAAGATTGCCTTGCACGTTGTTTCAGAGAACGTTCCAAGTTTTCCCCGCGTTGTTTATACGCCGGGCACGACGAGAGAGCATGAGGAGGAGTTCCCTTGCAGAAAACGCATTTTAGTGTATTATCTGCACAGGGACCAGCCTCATGTTTCTCCCCGCAAGTTGAGCAGCGTGCCTTATTGCCGCAATGGGAGGCCGTATGCCTCATCTGTTGGCAGTTTTGGCAAATCATTACCCGGGGTACAAACAACCGCACAGGTAGCCGAAGTTTGTCCAGTTCTAAGAACTGAGGAAGGGCAGAGCCAGAAAAGGTAACCCGAAACGAGTCTGTTGGGGTAACTTTTTCTTACCCTCGCTGTGCGATACTTTAACTAACTTTCTCACTTCCAGTATCTGAACTGGGGGGAGAAGAGGGTTCTTTAATCGGTCAACCGCCCGCTTCTCCAATATTTCAGGGCACAGACTCGCCTCTGTGACCACTCCTACAATCTCCACATCATGAGCTGGAATATAAACGCGATATTGCAGTGTAAAATGCTGGGAGGAAGCAATCTCATTAGCCTGCTTCAGGTTAGAGACGACAACACGGAGTTGATTAAATTTTACTTTCGTGATCTCTGTCACGGCTGAAAATCGCTTCGTCAGATGAATAGTGATTTGGTACACATTGAAAGGTTTCATTTTGGGCTGAAAGTAGACAACCCATGGACCGACCGAGTCAACTGGATACGATCGTGGTCTGAATATTTTCTGTGCCTCCCCATCATCGGGTGGCAAAGGCACTTTTTCAGCCAAACCGTCCATGTCGAAGAAACCTCTTCAACATGCACGATTTGCCTTACTCGTGGGAGCGTTGAGCGCCCCCAACAATTTAAATCACGCACAAACACAAATTAAACTCTAGTGGGATGAGGGACAGGGGGGAAAAAAACTTAACTAATATTACTGATCTGTTGCTGCTGCTGACGCACCGTATGCGTGAACGTCGCACTTCTAGGTGGGGTGCGGGGAGTGGTGCGCTGAAGCAGTCGCCTTCGGGTGCACTCGCTCAACGCTGTCGGATGACCGTTGGCGGTGTAGTAGTGTATCGTTGGGTAGCGTCACCACGCGGAGATGAAGCGAAAATAAGCGGGAAGATGATTCGCCAGCAAGCACTGCTTGATTTTCTTATTTCACTGGAAAACCACACTGCCTTCTTAGAAAAAAAAGACTCACTTTTACTCTACTTACTGAAGTGAGTATATTTTGAGAAAAAAAACTAGTTATTTCCAAGGATTGCACTCGAATAAATCTTCCAAAATAACGGAGCGCTGGATCGAACGAACTTTCTTCTTTCGCTGAACGAAGTGGGGTGCGCTTGGTAATATTGAACAAAATTCTTTAACCTCTTTACTTTTTAGGTCGATACTGGCCATAGGGCCGATTTCTCACCTCCGCTTAAATTCTAAACCAGCTTTACCCATACAGTTACACCTGGTTTAAAGTGGAGGTGAAGAAATCAGCCCTTAATACCATTATTTTGCCTCGACTCTGATTCAATATTTCGTTGATTTATTGAGAGTTGAGGTGGACTCTGACTCAAATATAAAAACGAAAACGACATAAATTCATCTCGTAAGATGTTTACACACTTTAATCCATAATTTCTGTTTCTGTTATTATTATTTTTTTTGCTCAAACTGAACTTTTAGTTATTTTTTTCTCCAAACACTATATCAGTTTGGTTTAACCGCCGCTTTGGTTGAATCAATCTAATAGTACGTTCACACTACTGCTTCTATTACGTGATATAGAGTATCTTGATATCAGCAACTATACATCTAGTTTTCATTGGAAACAATGTACATGTCATTTGATATCAAGATACTCTATATCACGTAATATAAGCTGTAGTGTGAACGTACTATAAAAGTTTAATTTGTTTCCCTAAGACCATCCCCACCGGTCGGTTCGTATCTGGGTAATATTTTGAAGACTGAAAGCGTTCCTATTTTGATTTAGCCACCCACTTTCGCACCGGTCGTTCATAAAAATGTAACACAATAAGACTCAAATTTATTCTCGCACCGGTTTCTTTTCGCTAAATATTTCGTATAAAGTTTGAATACTCTTCCGTACAGTCTTTCGACGTTTGCTCCCAAGACTGGATCTTGCGAAGCATCCAGCCAAGCCTTACAATTTATTTCCTTGTCTTGTTGCGTCCAATTCCTTCTACGGGATTTTGATGCACTCATTTTTTTTCACAACATATCACCATAAACGTGAAAAAAGCAAATAACACTTTAAAAACAAATCTTAAACACTAAAATTAAAATGAAATTCTTGCAGATGAAGAAGTTGTTTTAACATTTCACCTGTTTTTGTTTATTTTTTCTTTTAAATAGCAACGCTCACTCGGTTGGGTCGGGTTGTCAAATTTACGAACCGGCTGCACACCGAGCGAGCAAGTTGTCATTTTCCAACCCGGTTACTAACCACCGGTGCGGTGTCGCGTTGTCAAACAGGGTAACAGTTTACCGATATTACCGTATTGGTGCGGTTGGTCTAAGGGCCAATTTCTTCACCTCCGCATAGAGCTTAAACCATGTTTAAGCGTATGGGTAAGCACCGCTTAGGAGTTAAGCGAAGGTGAAGAAATTGGCCCTAAGTCAACGCAACCTGTGTTTTGGTAATAATAAACCTCTTTCAAAGTAGAAACAACAAATATGTTAGTTTAGAACAACCATAATATGAGTTGTTTTGTGGTAATATCTTTAGGTAGAAATAACCTTCCTGCATATTTGTTTCAAAATAGAATCGTTCGTTCAAACAAAAAAAAAAACTGATTTTTAAAACAACTTGTTTTTGGTTGGGATATCAACTCAACAAACAAGTTTGCTGTTGCAAATGGGACTATTTTTTTTTCGTGAAGGATCGCTCCTGTATTAATCTTTGCACGAATTGTTTTAACCTAAATTTTGACAATTCAGGGAGCTTGTTTACAAGGTGTTAGAATCCAAACCCAAGAAGCGAAATTTTCTAGGTCCGCGTAAACAAGCTCCCTGAACTTTCAGAAATGCATTGATGGTGCTATCGAGCAATGATCTATACGAAGTCTGATCAAGGAGTTAGTGCCCCGGTTCATTTTGCTAACGGCTGGCCCACAATTGATTCGTTTGCATTTCGTTGACGTAAATTTTACAGAAAACCTATAGGAAACACAGGACTGAAGCGGCTGTCATTCACGAACAAAAATTGTGAAGCCGAAAACTTTTTTTTTCCTCTCTGTAATGGCACAGACCTATTGGCCCATAATGCAAGCCGAAAACTTGGTGCTGCGTATGGTGCTTATTTGATAGCTCGGTTTTCTTGAAGGCTATATGCAGCAAACAGAATATTCGTGGCGGAAGATGTCGTGTTTTGTCGTTAATTTGATTCGAGAGAAAAATCTTCCGTGCTGTATTTAATGCAGTATTTTTTCGTTGTTTATCAGCCAGGTATTATAATGTTTTATCTAAATTACTGATACAAGAGTTTGGTAAAAGAAATATTGTACCTTACATTCCATTGTGAGCCGAGCTTAAAATATTAAGAACGTCACTAGCGCCACACCAAAAGTGTAGGCTTCAAGAACTAATGCTGTCTGCAGTCCTCTGATAGGAACCTGTCATGTTCACGCATCCGCAACGTATGAATTGTGGGCCACAAAAAAGCAATAAAACTGTCAAATTCACGCAAACGCATCCGCAACGTACACTGATAGGCAAAATAAAGTGCCCACCTCATCGTTTTTTCAATTTCTCTCATATACTTGGTTCAAATTAAAGTAAACACACGGTATTTTTTTTATTATCTTTTTTTTTATATTCTTTTTAAGTTTCACTTATGGAATACTGAAAAAAAAGGAGTTTTACTTACAGAAAAAAAATCAATTTGTGTTGAAAAAAAAAACAGTGACAAAATAAAGTGCCCACTTCATTCAGGCTATAGAAAACATAAATTAAAGTAAAATAAAAGCATTTCAATAATTGATGTGTCCTCCTTTGGCCTTCAGGATCTCCTGCAGGCGGTTCGACATGCTCTCAACCAGGTTCTTTAGGTGCTGTGGATCTAGCTCTTCCCAGGCGCGCTCCAGGGCTTCAAAATAGTTGAATTTATTGGTAACACCAGTTTTGTCAACCCTGGCATCGAGAACCGCCCACAAATTCTCGATGGGATTGAGGTCCGGGCTTTGTGGAGGCCATTCCAGCGGTTTGATCCGACAAGACCGGAAGAAAGACTTGACCTTCTTGGCAGTATGCTTCGGGTCGTTGTCCAATGCTTCCCACTCCACCCCACGAAAAACACCCCCAGACCATCACATTTCCTCCTCCATGCTTCATCGTGCCTTGGATGTGGCGCTCCTGAAGCTCCTCTCCCGATCTGCACCAAACACGAACCCGCCGCTTTCGGTTAAACAGCTCGAATTTTGATTCGTCCGTCTAAAGAACCGTTACCCTGAACTCTAGGGGCTTATCAGCATGCTTCTTAGCAAACTTAAGCCGTTTGGCTTTGTTTGCCTTGCTGATAAATGGGCGCTTCCGGGCAAGTTTGCTTTTCAACCCCTGTGCTACGAGACGGCGACGAACAGTTCGACCGGAAACTGATAACTGAAGGCTTTCCTGGATCTCGCGGACATTTACCTTTGGGTTCTTCTTGACTTCGCGCATGATCTTGGTGTCCGTTCTCGCATCCGTTTTCGGCTTCCTGCCTCTTCCAGGGCGATCCACCACTAATCCAAACGTTTTAAGCTTCAGAAGAACCAACCGCTGCCTTACTGATACTGTCCTTCTTAGCGACAGCCCGGTGTGATTCACCGTTTTGCACATCACGAACGACCAATTTTCGGATACACAAGTGCTTCCGAAAGCACTGCGTTCTCCATTTTTTTCGATTGTTTCAAATGCGATCACATATACAAATGCACCAGGTTGAGCCGATTGCTTCAAAACATGTCCAAATATCAAAACATAAACAATCGAGGGGTCTTCCAATGGAAACTTATCGAAAACATATCGATTTTCGAAGTGGGCACTTTATTTTGTCACTGTTTTTTTTTTCAACACAAATTGATTTATTTTTCTGTAAGTAAAACTCTTTTTTTTCAGTATTCCATAAGTGAAACTTAAAAAGAATATAAAATATAAAATAAGAAAAAAAAACTACACTGTGTTTACTTTAATTTGAATCAAGTAAATGAGAGAAATTGAAAAATCGATTAGGTTGGCACTTTATTTTGCCTATCAGTGTATCAATTGTGGGCCAACCATAAAGTGTCACCCACAATTGATACGTTGCGGATGCGTTGACGTAAATTTGACAGAAAACCTATGAGAAAACTGTCAAATTCGCGCAAACGCATCCGCAACGTATAAATTGTGGGTGACTCTTAATTCAATCGTTTACGAAATATACACGGAGATAAATCCACACACAAAAATCCATGTGATATGATGTAAATCATATTCATGTGTCCACACCAAGGTCCACACATAAACAGAATCCATTTTAAAGTTGAAAAAAATGGTGGTTATGTGTGAAATGGAAAGTACGTGCGACCACTCATGTCATTTGTTGACCAAGTGGCATAAAAATCATGTGCGCAACACATAGAAAATTTCTTTGGGATATTATCAGTTTAAAAATGCTTAATTAACATATTCTTTTATTTTTGTAATCCTTCCAGAACAGCGAAATCGAAGAAATTTTGTGCTTAGATCCAATTTTTATGCAAATTGCAATTATTTATATCCTAGTTACCCAGTTGAACTATTCTTTTATATTCAAACCTAGAAACACATTTTTTTAAGTAAAACAAAACGCAGTCCTGATCTACTAATGCTTTATTTAATCATCGATATAGAATAGGTAATGTTCATGATGTTGTAATACAATGGAATAAAGAAAGGTATAGGTTTGATTTTCTTGAGGTAAACAGTTTTGTCCAAAAACGCCATATTATTTTAGCTTACATCTGCTAAAACATAAAGCCAACAACGAAGAGCTACCACTTAAAAGTTACCAGATTTGAAATAATTTTTCTGACATCCCTCTCGTTGTCCCCTGTTTACCCATCTTTGGATTTTTTTTTGGGTTTAAAATCGTTTAAATGCCACCCTATTTGAAACATACAAACTACAGTAGGTATGTTGTGATGAATAAGACGTAACACAGGTTCATAATACAAATACAAACTATTCACTATAGTAGCTACATATACTATGAAAAAAGATGAAAAAATATACCAAAACTAATGTTCGTTTATTAATCAATAGATTAAAACAAATGCAACTAAAGATGTGAAGTTAGAAATGAAAATCAAAATTATGAAGAAAATATCATTATTCTAATATAAACTATATTTTTCAAAAAGAACATGGAAATCTAATTTATTGTGATTCTGATAATAATAAAAGAGACACTGTTTTAATTTAAAAGTTTAAAAGAAATAAAATGTGATAACCGTTAAATAAAATTAAATGGTGTTTTATTTAATAAAAAAATCCTGGCATTTCTTAGACTCATTATCTGTATTTTATACTTGAAAGATTTGGCCATCTTCAAAATTATACTAATATTAATTTTTTTGTTTATTTCAGTTGATCATGGCGAGGCCTCAGAATTTCCTGATGACGGTAACTCGTTGGTTACTGCAATGTACAGTGTGAATAACCGAGATGATACATCGATATCACATGCAATAGGATGCCCAGATGGCACAGGTTTCTTCCATTGTCCGAATGGTAATTGTGATCGAAAGTGAGTACATTACCAGTACATGCTTCTCGTACATGCAGTATTATTATTTATCTTATTTTTTTCTTCTGCTATTGTTCTAACATTTCAGATACAAAATAAAGTATTCTTTGATACGCCACCTACGTAATGAGTGTATTGACAATAGACGTTTTCCGTGTCCATTTTGTAAGAAAAAGTTTTCATATTCGTTTATATTGAATAGGCACATACAGAAAGTACACAAGTCCATACATTGTTCTTTAAAGTGAGTTCACTGGTTTTGTAGCTTTTACATTCCACATGGGTAATTTGGAACGATCCACCCGAATATTCAGCTGTTTTATTCTATCTGTACTTTGTCAAAGCCGAATTCATAGGATCATATAACCTACCTTTAGAATTATGTAAGAAATAAATAAATATATGGATACAATATTCATATATAAAAATCAAACATGAATTTAGTGTTTTATTTTTGAGTGTGTTTGTGTGTGTTGATGGTGGTGGAGTAGAATAAATATGGTTCGTTTATTTTTACGATAATTTGCGTTAGTATATAGCGTTCAGTTCCATGGACCCCAATGGTATGGTTTTATATTATCATTGTTATTAGTATGGCTAGAATAATTTGATTATTTCTTTTATTATAGATTTGCAAGCTAAACTAATCGTATCGATCTGAATTTATTCCTCTTCTTCTTTTAACTTCTACTTGCTCTTAATTGAAAGGTAATTATTATGATTATTAAATGCGTTTTTATTTGTGTCCTTTTTATTTTTCCGATCTACATTTTTTATTTTGATCGTCTTAATTTGACGAACTTATATGTACCTCTTCCTTTTTAAAGAGCTTTTAACATATAAAGATACACAGTTCAATTGATTAACACTTTTTTTTTCATTTTCTCTACGCATAATGTCATCGTTTATTTTTAGATTTTATCGAAATGCTGGAACCAAAGGTGGTCATAATGGATGATGGGTTAACGCGCTACGTGTGCCCTCAATGTGGGGTAAAGTACAAAAAAGTGAGCGCACTACGGGGGCATATGAAAGAGTGCGGGAAAGGTGCTCAGTGTCCATTGTGTCCGAAGATAGTTACCCAGCGTCGAAACTTACCTAAACACATGGAGCGGCATCGACGTGATGGACTAATCGAGTTTCACAATTTCATTGATACCTTTCCAGCAATCAATTTGATGAATTCATCATTTTGAACCATCGACACATGTATTTATTTTTCGAATGGGTATGTATGATGTATGCTATGTACTACCACCCATTGTAGCACGGAAACTACGTCCGACAGCAATAGGCTCTCCTCTCTGTTAGACTTGATCAAGCTTTAATAACCACTGATTATCCTAGTCATGCCATTGTATGAAGGATGGATCGATAGGCAACATCATTTATACGTATCCATAGGGATATAAAGAATCTCCTTCCAACAACAAGACTGAACAATTGGTCACAAGAGCAAGCTATCTAACATGAGGATGCCCCAATGGGCGGGGAGAAGAGCCCGCCCTCTATTCACAAACTGTTAGCAATGGGGAGTTGGCATTCCCACTCTCCCCATCCAGAGTGCTTCAATCGGGTGCCCTGATGGTCCCTCCCATTCCCATGAAATATTTATGTAATAGTGTATATATTTATGTAAATGAAAAATACTACAATCATTCATATCTATTATATGCGACCTCCATTCGGTTGATCCTGAAATGCAAGAAATGTAGTCAAGTGTTTTAGTACAGAGTGCCGTGGTTCGCGCTTGAGCGCGTTTTCGTCCGTTTTCACTGATAGCAGCATTTCACCAAAATCTTGATTTGTGGTATCCTGGAAAAGTTTGTTAAATTTTACAGAACTAACATTTATACATTTTAATTTACTGTTGCCATGGTCACTATTTGCAGCTTGATGTTGATTTTATAATAGCAATCCGCTTTTATTTTTGCTGGCCTAATAGTTATTGCTCCTGTGTTGGGAATGCAGGGATGATTTAATTGACAGAGACTTAAAGACAAATGGACATAAAAAACAATAAGCAATGATTAAATCATCTATGAAGTAAAATCAATAAAACAGTATTAGCATTAGCATTAGCATTGACGTTTGCACACCTCGTGGATGGAGCTACGATGAGGAATAATTCGTTGAAGACATTGCATGCCGCTATGAAAAGAAACCTGATTACGGTTACTGATACGTTTCTTCACGCAATAATCTCCACGAAATGACTCCTCGATTGCTCACCTGGCCTTTTCCATGCAACCGTTGGTGATAGGGAGGATTTGGTATCTACCTTAAGAAGACACGGGGAACCCACGTAGCCTTCAGTAGATATCAAAGGAATAAGGAAATTAATAGTCGGAGAGAATAGTTAAACAGAATGCCCTGTTTGGTGTACAGAACAAAAAAAATATATTCAAAAATGGTGGTTGGGAGCATCTTGTCTAAGAAGGTTAAGTGATGCTCCATTTCTCTTCAAACGGTTGGGACTTTAGCATTTACTACTGTCCTAGCACCCTATAACTTATGGTTATAGCGCCATTACTCGCTCTCTGAACAGAGAAGAATGTCACCGAGATAAGCCTATCCACATCAATTTAACATTTCACCAAACATGTTGAGTGTCGTAGAACCACTTCTCTTTGCGTACCACGGCCGTAATAGTTTGAAAATTTTATAATTATCCTGACATCCATTGACGTAAGTGCTGGAAACCCAAACAACCTTCATAGAACCTCAAGAGGTAAAAATATGACGAGTTTCAATACTTTCTTTGTGGAATGGTTATATGTATTCAATATGGTGGATTAAAATTGAGTTACTGGGAATATTACTTACCAATATCGGGCCGGAATTGGAAAATCACGCTCTTTCTCTCATTCATTCATAAATACTAACAAATATACATGCACACAGGCACATGTACATATATACATGTAGCGAGTCAAGTTGACCAGCGAGATCAAGGAAAGGGAGCTTTCCTCCAGCAGTTGATCTTCGGCAACACACACCACGGTGTCCAAACTCCGACGGTGGTGCGCATCGCTCAAGTATTTCGGGAATTTCTTGGCCGTCAGTCGGGTCAGCTCGAACATGCTCCGCTAGCAGTGGAGAACTTTTTGTTCTCTGCTTCTTCTTTTTTATTAGCATTTTTCTTTGACCATTCAGTCAACGCAAACTCGAATTCATTTTTCACCATTCAATAACATTATTCGTACAATCACAAAATTCAACGATCGCGACTATTTTTTCATCGACCAGAAAACGCGATCGGTTTGGTTTACTTCCGAAACCCACTTAACGAGATGCGAAAAACGTATTTCGAATACCACATTAGATATTAAATTATTATTTTTTCTGAAGTAAAATCAATAAAATAATATCATCAAATATAATGACATTGTGAGTTATGATACAGTAATGCCAAAAATTGAACTGTAACATCAGACACTAGCCGAATGGCAAACAGCGCTGAACGAATCAGATCAGCTCAGATTTGGAAGAAGCTCTATTCGCAAACTGGAAATGAAAAATACATTAGGTAATAAGTACAAATGGGTACCCGGATAAAAATAACCATACAATTACAATAAAATAATATAAAGTAACATTTAAATCTATTGCCGACCATGAATCTTATTGTTAAAGTATCAGATAAATGAAAAATGAATATTGTCATTACAATAGATCTACTATTCACCCCATATGCTACAATTTTCAACAAATGTGAAATAATAAAATCAATAGTAATTGACTCAAATATGTTCGGAGAAAAACGATTTTTTCTATAGTTAAGATACATAACAACCCCCTGATTCTATTGTCGATGTCGCAATTTACATTAGATTCTATTGTGGAAAAAATAACTTTTATTGTCATCTTATCGTCATGAACAATATATTCAATTTTACATACGATTGATTGTATCATTACTTGTGTTTTCGTGATTTTTTTTTAACATAAATATTTGATTTTTTTTTATAATTTCACCTTATAGGTTAGATATACGTTTAATTATTTTATCCTTTAAGGCTAGTATGCAGCTCTCAAGCAATGTGCATTAGGATAGGACAAGTAATGGTCAAGAAATGCTTTTACTGTCGGAATTACTTACCTTGCATGCAGCTGAAAAGTAAGTAAAACTTCGTTACGTTAGTAACGCCTGGCCATGTAATCTAAATGGGGCTGTCACGTTTCCTTGCGGAATAATATTCCGTTCGATTATTTTGCAAGAAAAACTGACATTCTACCCATACTTAAACATTTGTCAAAACTACTTCGGTAGAAATGGCAAAAATTACTGCAGGTCTTTACTTGTCAGCTGCATACTAAGCTTTATGTCGAATTATCATTATGATTGAGAAGTATCTAGTACTTTGATTAAAAGAAGCTGTAACGGAATCTATGGTACCCGTAAAAAAAAATCTCAGATTTACAATTACAATACATTGAATTCTAGACAAAATCATCAAAAGGTCAAAAGTAACATTTGTAAACAATGACTAACAACGTAAATTTCCTGGAAATGCCAGCTTGCTAACATCTACATCCACTAGCAACGGGAAGGTAATAACTCCTTGTATCTATTTCTGTTGCTATTTTGGTTCGTGGGAGCAAGCAGATCCCAGAAAAATACGCTAGAAGTCATTGTTTACAAATGTTACTTTCGACCTTTTGACGATTTTGTCTAGAATTGTAAATCTGATAATTTTTCTTACGGGTACCATAGATTCCGTTACAGCTTCTTTTAATCAAAGTACTAGATACTTCTCAATCATAATGATAATTCGACATAAAGAATAAAATAATTAAACGTATATCTAACCTATAAGGTGAAATTATAAAAAAAAAAACAAATATTTATGTTAAAAAAAAATCACGAAAACACAAGTAATGATAAAAATGATAATAATGATGATAAAGATGATAGAGATGAATGATAATGGCTATGAATAAACAATGTCCTATTAGATAATACATATAGTGAAGAGATATTATAATATGAACTGAAAATTACATGTGTGTCGACTGCTGTTTTGTTGCAATTGTAGACAAACTTGCGCATCCATTTTGAACCAGATAATGTAGGCAATGTATGACCGCCATGAGCAAAAAAAGAAATTTTAAATTATTTTATAATACCTGACGACCTGGAAGACCCGAAAGATATGAGAATGGAAAATTATGACATGATTTACCGGTCGCACCCCCTCACTTCGCCATTGTCGGATTGACAACATTGCCCAGGCTACGCAAACCAGCGTCTCCATGTTTCAGCTGGCAGCAGGGATGCCATATTCACAGACATGTCTGTAAATTTGCAGAATTTTCATTTTTATTGCAGACTTTTTTAACGATGCAGACATTTTATTTATGTTGCAGACTTTTACAGACTTTTGAACATAAAATTAAATTTCAAATAAAGGTATTCTCTGAAGTTCGGATTCAAAACGTACGAGGATCTGAACAATATAGTAGATACGGTAAGAATCTTTGTTGAAATATTTTATACTATCGTAGGTATTATTTAAAATAGAAATCCTTGAAGAAACGAAAGCGGGCCACATGGAGATAAGTATCGTATTCCGAGAGTAACATGGAACCCCTTCTTATGGTAGTGCTCAATCCCACGCGTGTTCAAACCCATGCGAAAAATTACTGTCAAAGCGTTGGTAATATGGGTCCTTTGCTTTTAAGTCACAACGAAAATCAAGGTTCAAAACAATAAAATTAAATTTGAGAAATTTAGAGGCTTCCTCGAAAAAAAGCTTCACCTATGGTCAGGTAGAAACTGCTAAGAAGGATCATTAAGAAGTGTACGCCGTTGACACCAACAAGATTTAAGAAACAACAAGTGATGCCATATTCGCAGACATTTCTGTAAATTTGCAGACTTTTTTAACGATGCAGACATTTAGCAGACATTTTATTTATGTGCACTACTTTTACAGACATTTGAAATATTTTTTAAAATTTCAAATAAAGGTATTCTCCGAAGTTCGGATTTAAAACGTACGAGGATCTGAACAATATTGTAGATATGGTAAGAATCTTTGTTGAAATATTTTAAAATATCGTAGGTATCATTTAAAGTAGAAATTCTTGAAGAAACGAAAGCGGCCACATGGAGACACAATGGGCCCGGAGATAAGTATCGTATAGGCCCTATCCGAGAGTAACATGGAGTCCTTACTTATGGTAGTGTTCAATCTCACGCGTGTTCAAACCCATGCGAAAAATTACTGTCAAAGCGTTGGTCCTTTGCTATTGAGTAACAACGAAAATTAAGGTTCACAACAATTAAATTTGAGAAATTTAGAGACTTAGAGGCAAAAAAAGCTTCTCCTATGGTCAGGTATAAACTTCTCATAAGTATTGAGAGCAAGCAGTTCATGCAAGAAGAACCTTCAAAACTTCATAACCGAAGTTCAAGATCATACTTACCAGAATTTCAAGACAGAACTTCCCCAAGAATCAGGAGAGGACTTAACAGAGCTTCAGAAGTTCTCTGAAGTTTGGAATTTTTCAGAGGTTTTGGAGTTCTTCCCAGAAATCAAGATTGAACTTCCCAGAAGTTCAGAAAAAAAAACTTTCCCAAATTTCAGACGGAAGCTAACCAGGAAAGGCACTACCTATAATTTTTTTCTTTTTCTCTACGCATAATGCCATCGTTTATTTTTAGATTTTATCGAAATGCTGGAACCAAAGGTGGTCATAATGGATGATGGGTTAACGCGCTACGTGTGCCCTCAATGTGGGGTAAAGTACAAAAAAGTGAGCGCACTACGGGGGCATATGAAAGAGTGCGGGAAAGGTGCTCAGTGTCCATTGTGTCTGAAGATAGTTACCCAGCATCGAAACTTACCTAAACACATGGAGCGGCATCGACGTGATGGACTAATCGAGTTTCACAATTTTATTGATACCTTTCCAGCAATCAATTTGATGAATTCATCATTTTGAACCATCGACACATGTATTTATTTTTCGAATGGGTATGTATGATGTATGCTATGTACTACCACCCATTGTAGCACGGAAACTACGTCCGACAGCAATAGGTTCTCCTCTCTGTTAGACTTGATCAAGCTTTAATAACCACTGATTATCCTAGTCATGCCATTGTATGAAGGATGGATCGATAGGCAACATCATTTATACGTATCCATAGGGATATAAAGAATCTCCTTCCAACAACAAGACTGAACAATTGGTCACAAGAGCAAGCTATCTAACATGAGGATGCCCCAATGGGCGGGGAGAAGAGCCCGCCCTCTATTCACAAACTGTTAGCATTGGGGAGTTGGCATTCCCACTCTCCCTATCCAGAGTGCTTCAATCGGGTGCCCTGATGGTCCCTCCCATTCCCATGAAATATTTATGTAATAGTGTATATATTTATGTAAATGAAAAATACTACAATCATTCATATCTATTATATGCGACCTCCATTCGGTTGATCCTGAAATGCAAGAAATGTAGTCAAGTGTTTTAGTATAGAGTGCCGTGGTTCGCGCTTGAGCGCGTTTTCGTCCGTTTTCACTGATAGCAGCATTTCACCAAAATCTTGATTTGTGGTATCCTGAAAAAGTTTGTTAAATTTTACAGAACTTACATTTATACATTTTAATTTACTGTTGCCATGGTCACTATTTGCAGCTTGATGTTGATTTTATAACAGCAATCCGCTTTTATTTTTGCTGGCCTAATAGTTATTGCTCCTGTGTTGGGAAAGCAGGGATGATTTAATTGACAGAGACTTAAAGACAAATGGACATAAAAAACAATAAGCAATGATTAAATCATCTATGAAGTAAAATCAATAAAACAATATTAGCATTAGCATTAGCATTGACGTTTGCACACCTCGTGGATGGAGCTACGATGAGGAATAATTCGTTGAAGACATTGCATGCCGCTATGAAAAGAAACCTGATTACGGTTACTGATACGTTTCTTCACGCAATAATCTCCACGAAGACACTCCTCGATCGCTCACCTGGCCTTTTCCATGCAACCGTTGGTGATAGGGAGGATTTGGTATCTACCTTAAGAAGACACGGGGAACCCACGTAGCCTTCAGTAGATATCAAAGGAATAAGGAAATTAATAGTCGGAGAGAATAGTTAAAAGTTTTATTAGGGTGACCATGTTCGATATAGGGTTACCAGAAAAATCGAAATTTTTCGAAATTTATTTTTTTTAAAAAAATCGTTACTTCTGAACCGCTGGATCGATTTTTATTATTTTTTTATAAATAGAAAGATTATTACTTCTTGTTTTTATTCAAAATATTGATTTAAATAACTATTGTTCTCAAATATGCTAAAATGGTCAATATATTTGTTTTTTATGATTTTCAAAATGTTGGACCATAACAACTATTTATTTTTATATTTTTTTATAAAAATTCAAACATTTTTACATAACATATCAAAAAATCTTAGATGTTCATCGAGCCGTTTTTGAGTTAAATTTTTTGAAAATTTATAGTTTTTTGTCTATACACACATGGAATGAGCATCATTTTCCATCACTTCAAATTAACTGCGGGAATCATTTCATTGAAGTTATCAAACTTATTCCTAATAAATTCATGATAACCATGTTTACAAATCTAGTTTTATTTGTGAAGTATTGTACTCATCATAAGTAGGGGAGACTGGTTCAATTCTGATTCCATTAAATGTAAGAACTATAAATCAGCCTCAAATTGTTTAAAAGCAGAGACCAACATTGCTAGGGTTTACTCAGCCATGGTTTACGCTATAACTGGATCCACAATGGTCCGTTAGCGTCCAAATTCAGCATGAGTGCTCATAAAGATGGCAGAGGCACTCATGCCGAATTTGAGTTGTAGCGTAAACCACGACTGAGTAAACTTAACTCATATTTTGAATTAATCCACATTAGGGTTATTTTGAGGGAACCGAACCGAAACTAGAATACACATTTCTTTAGCGTGTAGAACATTTTTTCTCAAATTTTGTCAATTTTGAAGTCCAAAAAACACAATTTCTCCGACCAATGCAATCTACGTTGAAATTCTTTGTGCAATAAAAGCTTTCCATTGGTATTATTAAAAATTTGGCAACCAGCGCTGTCTGAGAGAATCTTGGGAGATCGGAATTGGCCACAGGGTCAGGATTGGACCAGGCTCTGCTATATTGAGGAATTGGAGCTCAAATCTTAAAGCTTTAGACTACAAGCAAGGGTTTTCTCTGATTACCTTCAATTAAAACTCAGCATTTAATTTGATTATTTAATTATTTTTATTTTTCATAATTCATCAAAAAAAAAATATAGCAAAATTCTTACAATTTAACGCACTTTTCTTTTCAATGTAATTTTCATTTTGTGGCTTAAAGTAATGAAACGATTGTGTCCCAGAGACTTGTTTTACAGAAGTATAACGGTTCTTTATTTTATTTTCCATTGCATTGTAATCTTTTTCCGAGAAAAAACAAGTAATATATTTTGGAATCTACTTTAGAAACAGCCCAAGAGTAAAGTTCGTATGCATTTGTAATATGATGGCCTTGTAAACTTGCTTTTGAAGCGTTTCGCTATTTTTTTTTTTTTTAAAGCGTCTCACTATAGAACGCCTCTTAAAGCGTCACAAGGCCCTTTTCCATGGCAAGTGGCAAAAAAGTTCCAATCTGCATTAAGACCGAAGTCTTTGTACATGTGGCACAAATTTGGAAGCAGTCATCTTATTTCTGTATTGACTGCCTTCATTAGAAAAAAATGGATATTTTTTTCAGGTGAGGTAGCTTTTTTTTAATTAAATTCACACAATTTGTTACAAACAGCCGAACGGCAACATGGTTATGTTTAGTAAATTCTGCGATTGCTATGAAGCTTGTAAACTTTAAATTTTGTGCTTCATCCTTATAATGTACGGCAAAAGGATGGATTGTGCATTGAGCGTTTGCCCAATGACAACCTTGTTTAGCGTCCTGAATAACAAAAGAGAAATTTTCAGAGAAGTCAGCAATTATAATGCAGTCAATTGCTTCCAAATTAATTTTAAGTTGTTTAAGTAGTTACCTTGTTGCTCTGCAATAAAATTATGCGGAGATAATTCGCTCAATTTTTCTAAAAATGTTTCCACAAATTCTTCTGTATTGAATTTAGATGACAACGATCTGTTTGCTTCTATTGTTTAAATTCTAAGGAATCGATGTTTTCAAGAAAATTTATCAGGTCATTCTCCAGTGTCTGCGTACCGGGCAATGATCACAGGTTTTCAACTAACATTTCTCTGTAGGATTTTCACAGAGTAATTTAAAAAACAAGTCAAGATACGTTTTAAAATGGTTAGGAATAAGTTTCTTAACCTTAAGGGTTTTAAACATTAATTTAACATTCTGATGATAAATGCATACGCAGACAGTATGCGTTGCACTTGAACCAGCCAGAATACAATTTTTTGGGTGGCTACTGAAAAACATTGAAAATCCAATTTAAAAAGTAGGATATTGCTCTTTGAAAATTAAACATGGTTCAGAAACGGTGAGTTCTTGATTTTCACATTCTAGATTAACTGCACTTGGAGTTGCTGGCTCGTTTTCTTTCTTGATAAAGCGATAAAGTCTGCAATAGCAGGTATTACAAAAGTAGGAATTGCTTTTATCCAACTTTGTTCTCCTTTCCACTGCATAATCATATAGTTTAGGAGTAGGTTTCCTGTAACTATTAATCTAAACATGGCAATTTGAGCAGCCGTGCTTCATTGTATTAAACGTTTCTTTAGTAAGGTTTCAGTTCGGTTCACTCAATGTGGATTAATTCAAAATATGAGTTAAGTTTACTCAGTCGTGGTTTACGCTACAACTCCAATTCGGCATGAGTGCCTCTGCCATCTTTATGAGCACTCATGCTGAATTTGGACGCTAACGGACCATTGTGGCTCCAGTTATAGCGTAAACCATGGCTGAGTAAACCCTAGCAATGTTGGTCTCTGCTTTTAAACAATTTGAGGCTGATTTATAGTTCTTACATTCAATGGAATCATAATTGAACCAGTCTCCCCTATTTATGATGAGTACAATACTTCACAAATAAAACTAGATTTGTAAACATGGTTATCATGAATTTATTAGGAATAAGTTTGATAACTTCAATGAAATGATTTCCGCAGTTAATTTGAAGTGATGGAAAATGATGCTCATTCCATGTGTGTATAGGCAAAAAACTTTAAATTTTCAAAAAAATTAACTCAAAAACGGCTCGATGACCATCTGAGATTTTTTGATATGTTATGTAAAAATGTTTGATTTTTTATAAAAAAATATAAAAATAAATAGTCGTTGTGGTCCAACATTTTGAAAATCATAAAAAAAACAAATATATTGACCATTTTAGCATATTTGAGCACATTAGTTATTTTAACCAATATTTTGAATAAAAACTAGAAGTAATAATCTTTCTATTTATAAAAAAATAATAAAAATCGATGCAGTGGTTCGGTAGTAACGATTTTTTTAAAATAAAAAATTTCGAAAAATGTCGATTTTTCTGGTAACCCTATATCGAACATGGTCACCCTAATAAAAAAATAAAAAAATACGGGTCTAATTATTTTCGATGAAGAACATACCAAGCGATTTTGAGCAAAATCAGACAACTTTTTTTTTCAACTCTATTCTTTTCCCGTGGAATCGCTGTATAGCGAGTCAAGTTGACCAGCGAGATCAAGGAAAGGGAGCTTTCTTTCAGCAGTTGATCTTCGGCAACACACACCACGGTGTCCAAACTCCGACGGTGGTGCGCATCGCTCAAGTATTTCGGGAATTTCTTGGCCGTCAGTCGGGTCAGCTCGAAAATGCTCCGCTAGCAGTGGAGAACTTTTTGTTCTCTGCTTCTTCTTTTTTATTAGCATTTTTCTTTGACCATTCAGTCAACGCAAGCACGAATTCATTTTTCACCATTCAATAACATTATTCGTACATTCACAAAATTCAACGATCGCGACTATTTTTTCATCGACCAGAAAACGCGATCGGTTTGGTTTACTTCCGAAACCCACTTAACGAGATGCGAAAAACGTATTTCGAATACCACATTAGATATTAAATTATTATTTTTTCTGAAGTAAAATCAATAAAATAATATCATCAAATATAATGACATTGTGAGTTATGATACAGTAATGCCAAAAATTGAACTGTAACATCAGACACTAGCCGAATGGCAAACAGCGCTGAACGAATCAGATCAGCTCAGATTTGGAAGAAGCTCTATTCGCAAACTGGAAATGAAAAATACATTAGGTAATAAGTACAAAAGCCTACCCGGATAAAAATAACCATACAATTACAATAAAATAATATAAAGTAACATTTAAATCTATTGCCGACCATGAATCTTATTGTTCAAGTATCAGATAAATGAAAAATGAATATTGTCATTACAATAGATCTACTATTCACCCCATATGCTACAATTTTCAACAAATGTGAAATAATAAAATCAATAGTAATTGACTCAAATATGTTCGGAGAAAAACGATTTTTTCTATAGTTAAGATACATAACAACCCCCTGATTCTATTGTCGATGTCGCAATTTACATTAGATTCTATTGTGGAAAAAATAACTTTTTTTGTCATCTTATCGTCATGAACAATATATTCAATTTTACATACGATTGATTGTATCGTATGGTTACAATACATTGAATTGTAAATCTGAGAATTTTTTTTACGGGTATCATAGATTCCGTACCAGCTTCTTTCAATCAAAGTACTAGATACTTCTCAATCATAATGATAATTCGACATAAAGGATAAAATAATTAAACGTATATCCAATCTATAAGGTGAAACTATAAAAAACAAATATTTATGTTAAAAAAAAATCACGAAAACACAAGTAATGATAAAAATGATAATAATGATGATAAAGATGATAGAGATGAATGATAATGGCTATGAATAAACAATGTCCTATTAGAAAATACATATAGTGAAGAGATTTTATAATATGAACTGAAAATTACATGTGTGTCGACTGCTGTTTTGTTGCAATTGTAGACAAACTTGCGCATCCATTATGAACCAGATAATGTAGGCAATGTATGACCGCCATGAGCAAAAAAAGAAATTTTAAATTATTTTATAATACCTGACGACCTGGAAGACCCGAAAGATATGAGAATGGAAAATTATGATATGATTTACCGGTCGCACCCCCTCACTTCGCTATTGTCGGATTGACAACATTGCCCAGGCTACGCAAACCAGCGTCTCCATGTTTCAGCTGGCAGCAGGGATGCCATATTCACAGACATGTCTGTAAATTTGCAGAATTTTCATTTTTATTGCAGACTTTTTTAACGATGCAGACATTTAGCAGACATTTTATTTATGTTGCAGACTTTTACAGACTTTTGAACATAAAATTAAATTTCAAATAAAGGTATTCTCTGAAGTTCGGATTCAAAACGTACGAGGATCTGAACAATATAGTAGACACACTTAGTTTTTTCGCCGAGAATCCAACAGCCGGCATTTCAGTTTACTACGACTCGTCGAATAAATTACCGAGATTCAGCTAACAAATGGAAACTTTGCCGAAAATCAGCTAACAAACGAAAATTTTACAGAAATATCAGCAAAAGTGACTGCCGAGTTGATCGGCTGTTGGAAATTTTGCCGAAGTAAATTGAGTGTGGATACGGTAAGAATCTTTGTTGAAATATTCTAAACTATCGTAGGTATTATTTAAAGTAGAAATCCTTGAGGAAACGAAAGCGGGCCACATGGAGATAAGTATCGTATTCCGAGAGTAACATGGATCCCATTCTTATGGTAGTGTTCAATCCCACGCGTGTTCAAACCCATGCGAAAAATTACTGTCAAAGCGTTGGTAATATGGGTCCTTTGCTTTTAAGTCACAACGAAAATCAAGGTTCAAAACAATAAAATTAAATTTGAGAAATTTAGAGGCTTCCTCGAAAAATAGGTTCTCCTATGGTCAGGTAGAAACTGCTCAGAAGGATCATAAAGAAGTGTACGCCGTTGACAGCAACAAGATTTAGGAAACAACAAGGGTTTCCATATTCACAGACATTTCTGTAAATTTGCAGACTTTTTTAACGATGCAGACATTTAGCAGATATTTTATTTATGTGCACGACTTTTACAGACATTTGAAATATTTTTTAAAATTTCAAATAAAGGTATTCTCTGAAGTTCGGATTTAAAACGAACGAGGATCTGAACAATATAGTAAATATGGTAAGAATCTTTGTTGAAATATTTTAAAATATCGTAGGTATCATTTAAAGTAGAAATTCTTGAAGAAACGAAAGCGGTGGGCCACATAGAGACACAATGGGCCCGGAGATAAGTATCGTATAGGCCCTTTCCGAGAGTAACATGGAGTCCTTACTTATGGTAGTGTTCAATCTCACGCGTGTTCAAACCCATGTGAAAAATTACTGTCAAAGCGTTGGTCCTTTGCTATTAAGTCACAACGAAAATCAAGGTTCACAACAATAAAATTAAATTTGAGAAATTTAGAGACTTAGAGGCAAAAAAAGCTTCTCCTATGGTCAGGTATAAACTTCTCATAAGTATTGAGAGCAAGCAGTTCATGCAAGAAGAACCTTCAAAACTTCATTACCGAAATTCAAGATCATACTTACCAGAATTTCAAGACAGAACTTCCCCAAGAATCAGGAGAGGACTTATCAGAGCTTCAGAAGTTCTCTGAAGTTTGGAATTTTTCAGAGGTTTTGGAGTTCTTCTCAGAAATTAAGATTGAATTTCCCAGAAGTTCAGAAAAAAAACTTCCCCAAATTTCAGACGGGAGCTAACCAGGAAAGGCACTACCTATAATGTCTCAAAAAATCAGGAAAAAAATCCTCAGGATGATGCGTCATAGAAGTTGAGAAAAGAACTTCTTACAAGTTCAGAAAATAACTTCCCAGAAGTTCCGGAAGAAACTTCTCGAAAGGTTAGTTGGAACTTCTTAGAAGTTCTTGGCAGCTTTTTCAAAACTCAGAGGAGAACATTCTGCATTTTAAAATACGGATTTCTCAAAATTCTTTAGAGAGAAAAGAATGAAACTTTTGGGGGTACTTCCTTCTAGTTTGAGCACAAATTTCCCAATGGTTCCGGAACAAAATTCCCCAATGTTCTAGAGAAAACTTCCCAAAAGTACAGAAGAGGACTTCTCAGAAGTCCAGGAAGAAACTTCAAGTACAAATTTAAGGAAATTTTCTCTAAAATTTTGGATACAAAATTTTCCTCGCAGTTCTGTATGGGACCAATAAGAAGTTTGGTAATCATAAGCTCAGGAAAAAAGCGTTCCCGAAGTTCAGGAAGAAACCTACCAGAGAGGGCACTACCTATAGGGTCAAGATAGATTTGTTCAAAAAAATCAGTGAAGAACTCTTCAGAAGTTCACAAGAGGACTTCTCAGAAGTTGCGAAGAGACCAAAAGTTTAGTTAGAACTACCCAGAAGTGCTAGAAAGCTTCCCTAAAGTTCCTAATCGAACATTCCAGCATTTCTGAATGAGAACTTCTCGATGTTCACGAAATTACAGAAGTTATGGTAGATTTTTTGATAAAATCAGGAAGAAACTTTTCAGAAGTATAGGGGGATCTTTAGTACTTCAAGCAGAAATTTCTCAGAAATTCAGGAACAAACTTCTCCGAAGTTCAGGAGAATACTCCCCTGAAGTTCAGAAGAGATTATTTCGGCCGTTCAGAAAAGAATTTTTCAGAAGTTCAGGAAGAAACTTCTAACATCATGAGAAGATTATCCAAGAAATTCTGGAGAGTACTTTCTTAAAGTTTTGCAGAAACTTTCCTCGTAGTTCAGGATGGGATTTATCAGAAGTTTAGAAAGTAACTATGTTCAGGAAAAAAAAAAATACCAAATGTTTATGGAAGGTAAGGTTGAGTTCTTAAATGTGAATTTCGAAGAAAATAAGGAGTGACTTCCAAGAAGTTCATGAGGAATTTTGCCTGAATTTCAGGAGGAAACTTCCCAGAATAAAGCAAAGAGCCTTGCAGAAGATCAGGAGTGAGTTTCGCTGAAATTTAGGAGATAATCACTGACTAACCAAAGAAGCAGTCTATACAAAAATCATTCATATGTCCATAATGATATTGATGATCATGAGTGATGATGACACCATATTAAAATATGGTACACACCATTAATGGTTATTGTTGAATAAAAAAAATCTGTTGAATTTATCAAATGAAAACTAAATTTTGATTCTAAAATACAAAACTGGAAAGAGCGTTACAGGGTAGGAAAATATCATAGAAAATCGTGTCATCTATGCGAATGCTTCAAGCTTCAATGTCACTTTAAAAATATGAGACAATAGTGTAAGATTGCATACAATTCAAGAAATAGATGCAGACATGTTTACATAGGCACACAAATAGCGATAATAGCATAACTCGCTCTCTTATTACGTCTGTTCGTTGAAAGAAGTCTAATTTTCTAAAAAGAAACTTACAGACTTTTATAGGCATTCCCAGACATTTCAAATTTTTAGAACAGACATTTGAAAAAAAAATCTGGCATCCCTGGCTGGCAGTCTTTTGTGATCATATGACTCGTGGAGGCGTGAGGTAGCAACTTGTGAGGACCGGAGGTCGGTCGCTCCCTCCTTAGAAGTTGTCAACTCACCATTTGAAGCTCATTTATTTTTCGAATTGGTATGTGCGATTTATTTATTTTTCAGCGATGGGCTTACTTTGCTGTTTTCATTACATTTGGATATTTTGTTTTAATGTTTCAAAACTTTATCGTAAGAAAATTAGAAAGCTCAATTTTACGAGATTTTACACACTGTACGGAGTGGCATCGTTGTGCTTAACCTTACACGCTAAGACAATAAAACGGAAATTCGGTAAAAAAATACCGAAAACCGCACAAAAGTGCACATACTGAAATTATCGGTAAACATGGATTATGGAACGAATGACCAAGACGTTAAAGCAAGAGGAGTGAAGAGAGCGATAGTTCTTGAAGCCTGCAACTTTTGGTGTGGCGCTAGTGATGATTTGCACATATCAAACTCGGTTCACATTATAGTATTTATTATGGATTATATAATATTTCTTCTCTTAAATATCCTTGTGATAACCACTGCACTAAGTACGAGGAGAAAGATTTTTTTCTCAATTCAAATAAACGACAAAACACGAAAACTTCCGCCGCGGATATTGTGTTTGCTGCATATTGTCTTCAAGAAAACCGAGCTGTCAGATAAGCACCACACGCAGCACCAAGTTTTCGGCTTCACGATTTGTGTTCGTGGATGACAGCCGCTTCAGTCCTGTGATGCATTACTGAAATTCATTTTAAAAATACTATAATATCTCAATCCATTTGTATTTGTGTTGTTCATTGCACCGAATGTACTTTTTTTTTCCTCTGTTCGGGACATAAACCACTACGACCAGTAATTTGATCTATTGTAGTATATTCCGTATCCTTTGTTTAGTCGAGTTACTTCATCACTATTGAGAAATGATGAAGTATTCGATGTTGTTACAGTTGTCATTGTTTGTTTGTTGGCTATGAATCAGGTTTATTTGAAAGTTTTCGCTGTTTAAACCCTTTGTGAGCGATAGCACTATCAGTCAAAACCGGATTCATTGCAACAAAACAAACAATAACTCCGATACTGACCATGCATCAGAACCCTAGTCCTAACCAATTCAAACTATAGAACATCAAATAGAAAATGAGAATTCACATAAATGAAGACTAACCATGTTTTCTTTATTCCAAGCTCATCCTCGGTGGCGCAACTCGAGTATTGTCACTTTTCACAAGACATAAATTCTCTGTGATAAAATGTACTATTATACGTTCCTTTGACTACAAAAACAAGTATGTTCCCTAGTTTGAATTAATTAGAACTAGGGTTCGGTGGTAGATCTGATACCCCATAACGCACCACGAAAAGGAGATCTACCAGCGTTACGGGTTACCGAATGTACTAACCACACTTTTTTCAGTTCATGGAGCTTGTTTACAAGGTGTTAGAATTTGACCCGATAAATCGAAAATTTTCATTGGTTTTCCGGATTCCGGGAAATGATGTAAAAATATGCACTTGTGTCTGTTTGCCTGTAATTTTACTTCAATCGTAATGAATTTAGAGCACAAAATCTCAAACGGATCTTACCGAAAATATTCCACGTAAACAAGCTCCCTGAACTGTCAAAACTGCCAGTGCCAGTCACCTTACAGCAGTAACAAAGACACCTAATACATCAGACATTTTTGTCAAACGGGTCCCCTTCAAAAAATGAGCTGTGCATTTTTCAAGCCCTGTTAAATAGACTAAATCAAAATAAAAAAAAAAATGCAAAATGGGCGAATCTGCTTTTGTATGCTGACATTTGAATCGACGTTTTCTAGCAAATATAGGCTCAACTTGAAAAATTAAGACCACAATCGGCTAGCAGAAGCTTTTTTTTACTCGGTTGTGGTCTTAGTTTAGGAAATTGGGCTTTTATTCGTGACCAATCGTCAATTTAAATGTTTGTTTACAAAAGCAGATTCATCAAATTCGCCAATTTCTCCGGTAATATACAATGGTGACCAAATCATGCATGATGATATATTTGATGACTAGAATTACCTACCTAAGGAGAGCAAATTCTGTGAGGTTCGTTGGGTGGAAAATGAACAAGTTGCTAGAAGAGCGCTGTTGCCTCATTTGAGAAGATTTGAAGATGAAGTCAGGAAGCAAGTCATCCGAATTTCAAACGAAGCATATCGTCGGTATTCCGATCAAAACTGTTCGCCAGTGATGGAATTCTCACCAGTATATCCATCCATCGTGCGCTACGTTTTCACTTGGAAAACTAGCATCGTTCCTAGTTTCACACGCTCTAGTTTCTTTAGTGAACTTTCTGGTATGAAAGAATGAAACATCGCGAACTTTTTCGACTCTAGTTACCGACGCGAGAGTACGAAAAAAATCAGTTCATTTGTTTCTCTCTATACCTTTACACCACATTCGTTCTTGAAAAGCATACTGGGAATTTCAAAGAAATGGATTTTAGACAGAAAGATATCTCGCATAAATGACATCTCGCATGATGACTGTGTGGCCGGGAAGGTTGGGTTGAATTCGCCCTCAATGCGTCACGCCATTCCAGCAGCATATTTCTACCACTCGAACTTTGTGGTGACGCGTGGAACAAATGACCTAGAGGTTTAAATCCCAAATAAAAAAAATTGCGGTGACACAATACTTAAAAACAAACATTAATACACGCAACTAGAAATTAGAAGAAAAATTAGTATCTTCCATTTAATTCCAACTACCTTTGCTTATCTTCGACAGATACGCGTATTTCGTCTACAATGTGCAGACTTCTTCAGTGTCTCGTACTGTTGCCAAGGTCCTCTTTGTTTGACCTACATATACAAGGCAACAAGGGCAAGGAGCATCTAGCGGAGGTGACTAAGGCTGTCAAACAGAACGAGAAAGGAATTTCACATAACTTCAAATCAACAGTCGCAGAACACATCTTCACGGAAAATCACGACATAACGACGAATGACATCACAATATTACGGACTACATCCACACCCTGGAAATTAGACGTCGCAGAAAGCTTAGAAATAAACAAACAACAGAACACAAATCTACTAAACAAAGACCAAGGCAACGGTAACACATGGCTCTTCAACTTAATACCCAAACGACATCAAACCCGACGAAGCGGAGCACCCGCTGCTACACAATAAGTAGGTTAGGTGAGCGGTTCCATATCATTTCAGCAACGAGTAATTTTCATATATTTTGATTTGCATGAAACCTTGCATACACGTTTTTGGGGAAGAAAAACGCCGTTTTGCATACTTGGTTCGCCATTTTGAATCTAGCCTTACTTATGAGAAGGGCCTATGAAAAATGCACATGATATTTTCAAAAAATTGTATCTCGGAAACGGTTTGTCCGATTGGTTTGGTGTCTTCGGCGAAATTTTAGACAATTGTTGGTGCTATATGGAAAAAATATGCACGGTAATAAAAAGTTTGGTTTTTGTGTTTTGAACTAAAATATAGATTTTCCCTTAAAAGTGACCTGTCAATAATTTTTTAATTATTCTTATGTTATAGCTGACTTAAAATGCTATCTAGTGCACAGTGAGTTGTTCTGGAGAAAAATAGGTTACAATGAAAATAAAAATAAAAAAAAATTACAATCTTCAAAAAAGCTATTTAGAAAAGTCAAAAAAGTTTGTCACTCTAATTTTATGAAAGAACATCAAATTTGCAAGCAAAAAGTACTTCGGTAACATTTTTCTAAGATGCACCGTTTAGAAGATATTACTGATTCAATATTGATTTTTTGATAACTTAATAAGTTTTGGCCCTTTTCGGATGTACTCCGTGTTTTTTCAGTTTCAAAAGTATTTTTTTCAGAAAGATTGAAAAATTTTGAGTTAAAATGACACTGACAGCTTAAAGATTCGAGTGAAATTCTCTGCCTTAAAAGTATTTTGAAAATCAAGTTACAAAATCCCACTATCAGGAACAATGATTTCTTCCAGTTATTTTTGGTGTATTGTGTTGAAAATGTGCATTCAACTCTTGCATATCGCCTAACAGTTTAATCCATTTAAACTGGATGTGTTTATACTGTGCATATTTTCTCTCTATTGCCGAACATTGCCCCAGACATCAAACCGATGAGACAACTCGATTTCGAGATACACCTTTTTGAGAACTGCAAATGCAAGCTCCTCAATTAGCAAGATTCAAAAGAGCGAATTAAGCTTATTTTTCAGGGATGGTGATTGTGCGCAATAAAAAATAACATTATATGTTGGATATCATCAGTTTATTTTTATTCCTGTATTTTTATAAAATTATTGTTTACACAACTTTCTTAACAATATCGAATATTTTGGCATCATTGTCAGGACAGTTTGAATAAAGCTTTGCCTTTATTGTATTTTCTGATAGAGGAAGAAATGAGTGGAATTTTTGAGTTCCTTGAATTGTTTTTGCATTATTATATTGATTATTTAGCTGCAAAGACATATTTTCGTATTCTTCTGTAGTAGAATAACAAAATGACAACTTTGTAAGTTCTTCTTCTTTTCGTTTGTTTGCCCAATTAAACAACTCTCTTGCAGTCTTTATCGGGTGTTCGCGTTCTTTGGCTAAACTTGCTCTGGTAGCCATGCCTTTTATCGTACCTCCAATAGCATCGCATGGACCTTTTCCGTGCGATGTTGCGAAGAAATGCCATTCAGCGTCAATACCATACTTTGACTTAAATTTACAAAGGCCATCTGACATAAAATAATTTTTTTTAATGTTTTTATTTTGATCAATTTGTAAAAAGTTTATCATTTTATCAATAAACAAATTAACAGCGACTGAATCATGTCTTAGTTCTTCAGAAATTATAATGAAGCTAAAATGTTTAATTTGCATATTTTCAGTATAATATATTACGAAAGGATGGATTGTGGCCTGTTGCACGTTCCAATGGTGTGATTGAACTTCATCCTGCAAAATGAAGCTGTAATTTTCAGAAAAGTCACAAATAGCTAAAAATTCACCATCTTGCAAGTTTTGTTTTGTAGTTTTCAAAAAATTGGATTGTTCGGTTTTTTACAAAATCATGCGGAATCAAACTTTCTAATTTTGAGCTGAAAAATGAAACAAACTCATCGGTTTGCTTTACAATAGTTTCTAAATCACATCTGTCAGTGGTAACCCATTGTTCGAATGAAAGCTTTTCAACAAAGTTTTCTTCCAGTTGTTTCAATAAACTGTCTTCTAAAACTGAGGTATCTGGGCAGTTTTTACATCTACGTAAATGGCAATGAGTTGTCTTATTTTCGCAAAGTAATCTATTCGTTAATGTTTTTAGATCATTCAAGACATTGTATTTTTTTAAGCTATGTAGAATTAAATTGAAATTTTCATGCGTAGTGCAAACGCAAACATTATGTGTTCCTGTGATAGTCAATAGTTTACATTGCCTTGGCCGGAGGCTTGCAAATGATGAAAACCCTATTTTTACATTGACATACATTTCATTAAAGCGATTAAAAGCTGCTCTCAATGTCATCATTAACAATCTTTTCTGAACAGCTAATCTCTTATTTCCTGTCTTTACGCTAACAAAATCTCTTTGGCCTGGCATTGCACGGCTTATATCATCGTCCTCAAAAAATTCAAAACCAGTTCTTTTGTTTCATTACTCAAAGCTTTTCCAGAGCTTGAACCTTGAGATGAATCAAATACATTATCTCTTTCCTTTCTTGCATCTGATGCCATATTTCTACTCGTTTCAAATTCGTCTACAATTTTTTGTACTGACCATGATTTTGGTAACAATGATAAAATTAATAGTTTTTCTTGCCTTGTGGCTGAATTTAAAAATTTCATTTTCATATTTTCTATGACTTCATCAAACTCGTTTGCTTTTTCTGTTTTAGCGTCTAATTTAAAAAGATTTCTTCGTACACCTTCGACGATTTTAGCGCACTTTTTTTCAGGATAGTGAACATTTTTAACCTTACCTAAATCTATAGGCGAAACACAAATAGCTGCTATTCCTCGGTTGAATATTTCGACGTCTACAGGCATCGTGAAGTCTTCATTTGATTGAATTGTGCTTAGCGTTGACGCTGATGGTATCGTGACCAAACTTTCATAGCTTTGCGAATCAGGTACATCAGGTATGGTCTGAACAGTTGGCATCCTTGAGCCGCCGGCTACGCTTTGTTCTTCGTTTTGGGTGAGGTGAGCTCTTGAATCAATATGTAGACGGCAAGACGAACAAATACGAAAATCCTTGGTGTTGAGTGTGGATACCTTGGAAAATCCAATTGATTTTAGTTTTTGGATGATACCATCCGTGAGATATCGCAGCTCTTTCGAACACTGAATGTCTTTGAATGGGCGAATACATTTTATTTTACTCATTTTGTAATCTGTAACATAGACAATATTTTCCAATTGTTAGTTTTGTACGAAAATATCACAAAACATATAATTAAAATGTGTATTTAAAACTTACCTTTGCACCAAAACGTGTTGCACTTTCCTTTACAATTATTATGTTATCAAACAACACTAGATCTCGTTCAAAAACACAGGATTATGAGCTGAAATTACTATAATCACTATGCTACTAGCAACCTTTCTGCATTTACTGTTTGGTAGATACTGGATTAATTCAGAACCGAGTCAGACATTATTATACAGCTCACGGGTAGAAATCATAGAATACTGGGTAAAGACTGTTGGAAGATAGGTGGAGTTGAACGCTCAGGTATCGTCGACCCTTCAGGTACAAGTTTGGAGAGTTGGAGCGAGGTAGATTTGCTGGCATAGGTATATTGTTATTGAAGAAGATTGTAAATTGTATATACCTGGAATGAATAAAGAGTGCGGCGGTTGTTGATTGAGGTATCAGTCGGCAGCCGTCTAGTTTGATGGAAGGTGACTAAGACTGCGTTCTTTTTGTTTATTATTAAGAAACGGTCATCGACGGAGCTAGCCTCGTTATGGCCAGCGTGGCCATGGTGGACTAGTTCCAACAAAGACCATGTTTACAATCACCAACTGTACGTAGTACAGCTAACTGGTATCTAATTACCTGTATCTAATACTTGTTAGCACGTTTTCAGCACAACGCACCAAAAATAACTGGAAGAAATCATTGTTCCTGATAGTGGGATTTTGTAACTTGTTTTTCAAAATACTTTTAAGGCAGAGAATTTCACTCGAATCTTTAAGCTGTCAGTGTCATTTTAACTCAAAATTTTCCAATCTTTCCGAAAAAAATACTTTTGAAACTGAAACAACACGGAGTACATCTGAAAAGGGCCAAAACTTATTAAGTTATCAAAAAAATCAATATTAAATCAGTAATATCTTCTAAACGGTGCATCTTAGAAAAATGTTACCGAAGTACTTTTTGCTTGCAAATTTGATGTTCTTTCATAAAATTAGGGTGACAAACTTTTTTGACTTTTTTTAATAGTTTTTTTGAAAATTGTAATTTTTTTAATTTTTTTTTCTCATTGTAACCTATTTTTCTCCAGAATAACTCACTGTGCACTAAATAGCATTTTAAGTCAGCTATAACATAAGAATAATTAAAAAAATATTGACAGGTCACTTTTAAGGGAAAATCTATATTTTAGTTCAAAACACAAAAACCAAACTTTTTTTTTACCGTGCATATTTTTTCCATATAGCACCAACAATTGTCTAAAACTTCGCCGAAGACACCAAACCAATCGGACAAACCGTTTCCGAGATACAATTTTTTGAAGATATCATGTGCATTTTTCATAGGCCCTTCTCATAAGTAAGGCTAGATTCAAAATGGCGAACCAAGTATGCAAAACGGCGTTTTTCTTCCCCAAAAACGTGTATGCAAGGTTTCATGCAAATCAAAAAATACAAAAAATAAAAACTGGAAAAATTTCCCACTTGTTCGTGGAATCGCTCAGGTATAGATGGAAAAAAGTGAGGTAGATATTAAGTACACTTGTTTTTGACTCAGGATAGATTTAAACAAAATAATAATAAGATAGGTATAAACAACATAATTATAGGTAAACGCTTTGTATTTAGTAAATAGTATATATTATGGTTTCATTTGAAAACCGAATTTATCGACTAGCGACAATCGATTTTACTCTCATTCTGTACGTTATACCTAATGTCGGAAGTAGTGCGCTCTATGGCGCATCAGATGCGCCGTACAGCGCTCTACTTCCGACATTAGGTTTAACGTACAGAACGAGAGTAAAATCGATTGTCGCTAGTCGATAAATTCGATTTTCAACTGAAACCATAATATATACGGCAGGTGGCGAAGGTTGTCTTTAAGTCGAGTTATTAGTACGAGACACTGAAGAAGTCTGCACATTGTAGACGAAATACGCGTATCTGTCGAAGATAAGCAAAGGTAGTTGGAATTAAATGGAAGATACTAATTTTTCTTCTAATTTCTAGTTACAGGTATTCCACTAAACAGCTCAAACCCTCTAGGATTCATTAATACTCGCGTTGACATCGCCTACATATACTTGGTAGAGAAAAAGAACAAAGCCGGAGATGTTTGGTAGGATCGGATCTCGAATACGAGTGAAACGTTGTGAGATGTAGAAACACAAGCGCGATGAGAAATGAAACGTTTCCTCACTCTGCGCTTTCATGTCAAAGTTCACTTGGAGCACGTTCTCTGTGCTTGGAGTGCGAAGTTCCTTGGCGATACACTGTGTAAAAAAACTGTCCGTACAACAGTTGCTCTGATATGAAGTAAATGATAAAACATATTTAGTCAATCAACAAAGGTGTCATATATATTTCATTTCACAAAACAATATCTCCATATTTATAACCAGTAGTAAAATCAACAGAAAATTCAAATTATAACCAAAAATAGTAACAAAATTGACATTAAAAAATTGTCCGTACATGACAAGAAATTCCTTTGAAATGAAATCAAAATACCAAGTTAATACTTGGTGTGACCGCCTTTTAATACACTCTGTAGGCGTATTTTCATCGAAAGAGCCAACTTTTGGGCTGTTGCGGGCGAGATCGTCTGCCACTCTTCCATGAGAACTTCCTTTAGACAAATTATATTCCAAATTATATTAACTCATTTTCCCAGTTGGGAAAATTAGGCAAAAAAATAAGGGAGAAATTCGGGAAAAATGCGGGAATTTTAAAATTAAGATTGTGGACAGGGTGTATTGTTGTTGTCTCAATTTACCATAAATATATGGTGAAATTTTGATTTCTTGTGCTATGTTATCGTTATGGCTTTTACAATTAGTTGTACATATTGTAAATTCTATTCATTGGTTATAAAACATATTATAGACTTCTTTGGATTTTCACGGGGATACCGGTGAGCATACTAATTGGAGCTTACTGATATTAATAAGAAACTGTGGGCTATGGATCGACCGTCTATTAACTCATAGTGTCATTGTTTAAATCTGTAAATTTGATTAGTTCGTCATAGAAGATTAGGTTTTATAAACAATAAAAATATGTAAATATATTTGTTCCTGTCTGTTGATTTTTAAATTATTTCTTTGGTAGTTGAATATACGTTCTTTACTTCATTTTCAGGTTCACTAGCAATCAAATGAGGATGTTCGAAACGTGTATCAAGAATCAACTAGATGCATGAAGATTCGCCCACAATGGATATGTTGCGTTTACATCTGCGTGAATCTAAAATTTTCGTTGACTGAATGCATGTGTTATCGAAATAACTTATGCATTCAGACGTATTATGCATATGAAACGGATTATGGATTTGAAGCAAAAGATTACGGGTGTTTTATATGTGAATAAAGAATTTCAAAACGAAGAAAATGTGTACATTTTTATTAACCTCTCTATCAATGTAAAGCAAATGAAATGGTGTCTGTTTGTAATGATTTAACTCAAGAGGGAATAGACAGATTCTTCAGTTTTGTTTTGTTCGTATTAAGCCATGAAACGGAAAAGGAAACAAATAGTAGAATGACTGTAAACATATTTACAGGTGTACGATGTTTCCCGAATAAGCTTCTATTCCAATTATATATAGAGTATAAAAGTATGAACTTGGACAATTAAACCAGTTTTGGCAATTGCACCTGTATTTTTACCAGTATTTTACCTAGTATCTAAGTTAAAATTAATAAAATTATAACATGGATGTACTGAGTTCTGGGAAAATTTTATTCAATAGAGAAACATAAAAATAATTAGGAGTCATTGTGCCTACTAAAATAAACATTTAAATTTTACTTCCACATATTTGTCCATTCTCAGCGCACAATTTTCATTGATGTCACAATTTTGTCTTCTGGTTGAACTCGTTAAGCAAGAACTTTTTAACACGATGTTTTATTTTTTTATATGAATTCGTTTATTTGTTCAGGCTCAATCGAATCAACTTTACAGAGCCAAGTTTTCTTGTTAATTTCATCAGTTATCTTAGAACTAAGGTTAAGGGGTCTCGAGGTTAATAGGAATAACAATTTTATGGATGCGAAAATTGCGGTGGAAATTTAGAACAAAGCATAAGGAACTATGGTTTTCTCACACAAGTTACAATTATTGAAATGAACGTTTCCGGTCTAAAAACAACCATTCACTCACACACACAGCCACACTCACATACACAACCTCAATCACACAGTGACGCATACATTCCTCGAAAATTTAACCTAAACAAGTAAGTTAATTAAACTACAATCTATAATTAATGTTAGTTTAAAACACATAAATAAGTATCATAAACTCCAGATCGCGTGCAGCAAAAATGTCTCGAATCGGTACATTGGGTTGTCTACATAAAGCCCGAAGGGAATCATAAAGCTCAGATCTGACTCCACGATGCTCGGCACAAAACCAAATAACCAAATAAATAAATCGGTGTACTGGGTTGTGCTGGGTTATGCTTCCTAGAAAAAAACTACCAAGTCAGTTTTCTCCGTAGAGAACTCGAAACCTAGCTCTAGAGCTCACGTAGACAAATTGTCTAAGGTATCCTGTAAGGGTCCTTGCAGATCGGCCCCATTGGGTCCCGTGACAGGCTCTATGTCGTCATCTGCAAGTTGTTTAAACCTACAGTTGTCATTTAAACAACCTCAGACATACAAATTACACAAAAGGGCGCTTAAGCATGATTCCTTGGGGAAGCCAATGTAGCTAAATCGAGAAGCTGTAGAGTTTCCATGAGAAAAGCTCATATGTTTGTTTGACAGCAAATTGTTCAAACAATTATTCATTAATGGAGTAAAGCCACAAGCGTGGAGTTTATCTGAGAGATCTTCAACAGATACTGAACCAAAAATATCCTTTATGTCCAAGAAAACAGAAGCCATTTTCTATTTTTTTAGCAAAAGCTAAATGAATATCTGTGGAAAGCAACGCGAGACAGTCGTTCGTTCCCTTGCCCCTACGGAAACCACATTGAGTATCTGAAAGCAGGTTATTCGTTTCAACCCATTTGTCCAGGCGGAAGAGGATCATTTTCTCCAAAAATTTTCGCATTCATGATAACATTGCGATGGGTGGATAGGAGTTATGGTCGGACGCGGGCTTACCAAGTTTTTGAATGGCAATAACTTTCACCCAACTCCAATCATCCGGTACAACGTTGAGTTCCAGAAACTGAGTAAACATGTGCAATATGCGCCTCCTACACACTCAGATTATTCTACAGAAATCTGTAAAGTTTTACCGAATTCTCAACAGCTGAACGTTCGGTAATCCAGTTTTACGGATTGCGGTTAAATTTTACCGAAATCCGGTAATTTTCTTACAGATATCTGTAAAATTTCACCGAAATCCGTAAAAAGGATTACCGAACGTTTAGCTGTTGAGAATTTGGTAAAACTTTACAGATTTCTGTAAAAGAATTTAAGTGTGTATCGACGTCTGGAAGGTTCTTAAGCAAGTTGAACTGGATCTTATCAGCCTCTGGAGCCGTATTATTGGAGTCGTTCTTAAGCAAGTTGAACTTGATCTTATCAGCCCCTGGAGCCGTATTACCACACGAAAGGAGTGCGAGAGTGAACTCTACTATTGCAAAGGATTGGTTAATCTCATCTATTGAGTTCGTGGTTTCGTGAGGAATCATCTGTGCCGGCACCGAATCTGGACAAACTTTTCGCGCGAACTTGAAGATCCATTGGTCCGAATACTCCTCGTTTTCGTTGTTCGTAGTTCTGTTACGCAGACTTCGTACCGTATTCCAAAGGGTATTCATCGACGTTTCACGCGATAGCCCGTCCATGTTTCTTGGCCTTGATGAGGCTCTTAAATTTGCGTTCGAGGGCCGTGTACCGTTCGAAGTGTTCAGGTGATCCACGTCTACGAAAAACTTTGAACGTGTCGAACTTTTTGCGGTAAACCTTGGTGCATTGCTGATCCCACCATGGGAAAGGAGGTTTCCTGCGAAATTATGTTCCTGCAACTGGTCAAGTTTGAGCTTGAAGCGCGCTTTCCAAAATCTGGTTGGAGAGGAAGTTATATTCCTCCAGCAGTGGAAGCCCTTTTACCGTTGTTATGGCTACATCTGCTGCTGTCTTGAACTATTTCTAATCTATAATTCGTGTTAGATCATATGTGTCGTAGATGGATTCCTGCGGATTGAACCCGATGGCAACCGAAATTTTAATAGGCTGCGGAACCCCGAGCGGGAGGCACTGTCTCTTTTCTATAATGTTCGGAGCACCAACTCGCGCACAAGAATGTGATATATCTATTTTTTAAATTAATTGCACTTTTAATTTCACTATTCCACTAAGGTTTTAGAATTTGCACATTTTATTTCAGTTTTACACTAAAGTTAATTTACATGGGAGCTTACAGTTAAATGCTCACAACAAAAAATGCAGTGAGATCGTCGCGGGACACAAACGGGCAGCGTGACGTTGCTGCGTCAAAAACTTACTGTGACTCCCCTCTCATGATTCCTACTTGGGCTTAAATATGGACCCTCTGTGGCCATGTTCTTGAAAAACACCCTCTCGCCAAAACGCGGGTTCTGGTCACTCATTCTCACCGCGACCTATTCTGGGTCGTAATGAACTTTTGCGGAGTCGAAATAAAGTTTACCTTTTTTTTGTCGCCGGCGGGTAGCTTTGCTGCTGCGCAAGCACCTGCCGGTTGGCTCGTTCTACGGGCAGAAAAACAATCGCGCGCGCATTCAACTCTATGTAGAACAGTAAAGGTTGCATTAACGCGGAAAACTAGGCGCTGCATATACCCCTCCTAATTGAGTTTTTAGGGCTACTAGAAGAGTTGCATAAAATCGAACGGAAGGTGTTCCCTGCTCTAACTATGTGATCTTCTTCCTCCCAAGGTAACCTCCATCCTTGCCGCATCCTCGATTGGGCATCTCCATCCTTGCCGCATCCTCAATTTTTACTATATTCCGTCATCTTGTTTTTCGACCAGTCGTTGGGCAGGGGTTCTCGGACCTCTAGCGTGGTAGCACCGATCAGTCATCCGTCTTATTTGCCTTCAATTTCCACAGCTCTCCTCTCACGCACGAGTCATTCCTTATCGCCGCATTAACTTATTAAGGCCACTTGATCCGTTCCCAGTGTCCTCGGAAGTTCTCTTGTCTACTACTGTATTATTGATGGTTCTCCACATCTAACGCGTAGCCGTGAGATGTGTGGCTTATCTCCGACCAGAGGCTATTTGTAACTGCAGTCTAGTTTCCTGTTCAGGGTCCGGAGACGTTGACATGTCCCGGTCCCATAGTTGTATCGTGTTTCCCATATGTCCATTAGACGATTGACGAGTCCCAAAATGTTGGTTGATTCATAAGTTTCGTCAAAAAGACGTTTTATGTGTCTCTGACTGTTATTTTGTGTATAAGCTTCGTATACTTCAGCAAGCGGTCCTTTGCTTGAACTTTCATCTGTTGATACTGAATCTGACTTTTCCATTGGTTAGAGGTGTTTAACGTAACCCGAACCAATCCATAACGGTGTATTTATTAACCAAAGATGTTTTGACGAATCTCTGATTATTAGTTTGTACTCTGTGAGTGATCCTCTTGTAGAATTATCGACCAAAAAGGGGTTTTTGGCTTACCCCTGCAGTTTCCCTTCGTTTGCTTGGCCTGTGGTTTTCCTTCGACTGCTTCCGCTCTTCCTGCTCGTTGCCATTTGCTTATCGTTCCTGAGAGCCCTCCGATCCCTTTCACCTCGATCTCGTAGGGTACTACCAGCACCACCAGTCCTCGAATCCTGCCCATTGACTATCCGTGTCTTCCTCTTGTTTTTCGACCTTCCTCGGTGTGTAGAGTGTCATCGTCGTCTCACAGTGTTACCTCGGGGGAAACCCTAAACCTTTTGATCCTGTCGTATTTTTTTTTCATATTTGTATTTTTCTTGCACTTTTATGATTGAAATTGTTTGGAATATTCTATCGATTCACAGCTTTTGTTGTTCTGCTTGCCTTTTTTATCATAACAATGTGAGTTTTTTTTTTTTTTTTGAGGTCCAATATTATACGATAGAGAACGTAACCTCCAATTGAGAAGGACACAGCAATGCAAGTAAAACATCTTAAAATCAAATCCTTGCATTCCTGTATATCCGGACCTGAATACCTACCATATACTCTTACCCAGTTGTTTGCTCCATGTTCGCGTGTGTTGCGCTGTGTCCTCGCACCCCTCCCTTATTGAAGGCCTTAGGTGGGACTGTAAATAAACTCAAAATCTTATATAAGTATAACCGTATAAAAGATATTTATTCCATTCCCACAACTAAACCTATATTTTTAATCTTATTTTTTTCCTAACAATGTGCTGACACGTGTTATTAATCGTTCCAGTAAATTAAATACTGAATAAGACATTTTGTTCATTCAAAATACCGTCATAGAGTAGCGCATTATAAAAATAAATATATTTTCCCCAGTCGTATAATTATACTGACTCCACTTGTGCATCATGTTAATCGTGGGTCGCTTTGCACTTCTGAATGATTATTAATGCTCTAAAAAAATCTTTTCATATTCTTTCCACTTAGATCTTATTCCGTCGTACAGTATTTTGCTGCTCTTTTCCACATTTCACGCATTATTTCATATCATTTTTTTTGAAGCTCTTTTAAAACAAATTTGCGATATTCTCTTCCATTTCCATTTTAAAAAGCCTTACCCAAAAAGGTTCTAGATCGTTAGTCATATAATCAAAGTTCCGTTATGTCTTATGCTGAGGTTTGATGGGATGTCCATTCAAAGTTGTTATGCATTATGACGCCACTGATTCTTCGATCATTTCCTCGATCAGTCTATTTAATGTAAATTGATGTTTTTAATACACACTTCTATGTAGATTTTTCTTGGTTCTGTATTTCTTTTTCTTCGTTTTTTTCATTTTCGATTATACTGTCTATATTTTGCTTATTAAGAGGCATACTCCTAGTCTCTTTTATTATTTAATCATATCGCTTCGTATCTGTTTCAATCTCTTCCTTATAACCTGACTCTATTGTTTCGTTTATTTCATTGTTATATTCAGGTTTATGTGCAGCTAAATTCTTCTTTGTTTTCTTTTGTTGAATATATTCTTCATCTTCGTCTATTTTAAGTTTTTTATCGGATTTCGGTGGTTTTCCTGTTTTTTCTCTCAATCCCTGTGGATTAAATTTATACTTTCGCGTAAAACAGGAGATTTCTCCTTTAAAACAACAGAAAAATAGCGCAAGTACCCCTCCTATAACCACAACAGTTGTCGTGGTGAACCACGGATTTTCTAACGGAGCGTATTATGGTTTCAGTTGAAAACCGAATTTATCGACTAGCGACAATCGATTTTACTCTCATTCTGTACGTTATACCTAATGTCGGAAGTAGTGCGCTGTATGGCGCATCAGATGCGCCGTACAGCGCTCTACTTCCGACAATAGGGATAACGTACAGAATGAGAGTAAAATCGATTGTCGCTAGTCGCTAAATTCGGTTTTCAACTGAAACCATAGTATATTAAGTTCTGCAAGACCGTATTTTGGGTCTTTAATTCTTTAACATTGACGCCTATATAAAAAAGGCGTTTTTTATCTAAGAAGGAATGTAATTCATTAGATTTATTCAACATCGGAATTTTATCATATTCCGGATGTTCTACTGCATAATCAGTCAAATTAAATTCCGGCTGATGTATAAGTAGTTTAGTATTGACATATTCTTCATCAAAGTATGAAATTGTATTGTGGTCTGTGGATATTGTCATGCCCTGTTCGATGTGAAACTTCCCCGTTCCCAAAATATTTATGCTTGTTACGTGGGGCCATGTGTAGTATTTAATTCAGTCTTCAAAGGCGCCATATACATCCATACATTTGGTTCCAATGTTGCTATCCAAACAACATGGCTCGCTTTTAAAACTTTTGTCTCGCATATTGAAGAAAAGTTTTTAAAAAGTAATTCGGTGAAACAATATTCACTTTCTCTTAAATTAACTTGAACTTTTTTAATATTGCATAATCTCGAATCGCCCAATTCTTTACAGTGTGAGAATTCTTCTGATGTCAAATCGTATCCCTGTTCTAAATCACTATTCATTATTAAAATGTCGTAAGCCATATCTAAAAGCGTTAATATTTTTCCATTCACCCCTGGTGAAATTATACCTTTATAGGATTCGTACTTTACTTTTTTAACTAATGGTACCCTGATGCTTATTATTATTTCCAATTTGTTGGTAATTTTGAACTCATATTCTATTACGTTAAATATTTCGGGAAATATTTCCCCGTTCCTCTTTCTAGGAAAATCAATGTCGTTTGAAAGATTGACTTGGAGCTTTTCAAGTTGAATCAAGAATTTTTTTGACTCAATGAGGTCTAGCAATACGTTTACATATAATTTGTTTTTAAGTAGAATATTTAAAATAGTCATCTGACTTTGTTTGATGTTGTCGGACAGTCGTGCTACCCATAATCCTAGGTCAATTAATTCTGATTTTAGGTAAAATATTGTCTTTATATCATTTGTAAATTTTAATCCCTGTTTAATTTCGTTTCTCATTCCGTTAAAATTTTCATTAATCCATTTCATCTTCCGTTCAACTTTATCTGAAGCGTTATTGAGTAAATCATACATAGAATCCACCACATAATTTTGATGATCTAAGGAATTCTTGATGCTCTCCTCATTGCTCCTTAATTTGTCTAAATTCGTGTCGATTCTTGACCTATCTTCCGAGTCCATTGCTCCAAGTGAAGTCCAAAATCCTCTGGCTACTCTTCTGGGGAAAAAAGCTCTAATGAACCCCTGCTTCGATATAATTTTCTCCGACTCAATCTCTAGGTTCGAGGTGAGATGATCAGATTTCATATTTGTTACCTGAAGTGATAACATGTTGCATGATTCTTTATACAATGCCAGCGATCTTACCAGGTTTCCGACTTTATCGTCCAGCATGTTGAAGTCCAGTCTAACTTTTACACCGAACCTTCCTTGCATAATATGGGTATTACCCAATTTTTCCATGAATAATTTTGGACTCTCGTCAGCTCTCAACCGTGAGCTGGCAATGAGGATCCTGTGAAGGATGAGACAAAATATTTCTTTTAGAATAAGGGACTAGCTTCTTAATTACACTCACTAAGTCTATGAGTATGATAGTCATCTATTCATGTGGTTCTGAATTTAATAATATAAGTTTCCATCAGTCTTTTTTTTGTTTTGTTTGATATGTTGGATTTCTTTCATTGTCTTGGCCTATTATTCAACGTACTTTTTCAGTCTGTTGTTATGGATTTTTTCCAACTTGTTACCATTTTTGATCACCGTTGTTTGCTCGCTCGGTAAATCCATAACTACGTAAGGACCTCTCCAGGTACTTTGCAGTTTTTGGCCTGAACCAGAACCAATTTACCCCACATTGGTTGCCACTCTGCAGCTCCCTTATCATAAATAATTTTTCGTTTCTCCTTAGAGATCAGTAAATTTTTTCTGGCATTATCGTGAAGATTTTTGAAAATTCGTTTCATTTCCGAGCAATAATCATCATAATTTATTTCTGAATCTGTAGAAGTATAAATTGAAGTCGGAATCCTTGCTGTCCGTCCATATAACAGTTCAAAAGGGGTATAATTGGTTGAACCGTTGTTCGTTGTGTTATACTGAAATGTAAAGTGGTTAATGTGTTGATCCCATAATGTTGGGTTACCTCCCTACAAACTGGCGAAGATACATTTTTAATTCTCTATTTGATCTTTCGACAAGGTTTGCTTGTGGATAGTATGCACTGGTATTGATTTTCTTAATCTTCAAAATTTTACAAGCATGTTTGAAGATCTTGCTCATGAAATTTGTGCCTTGATCTGTAACTAGTTCCAAAGGTGTGCCAAATTTACAAACCCAATTTTCTACAAATGTTTTGGAAACTGTTTTTTTGTCAATGTTGGTGACGTCTCTTTTAATCTCCAGATCGAGACCAATGGTCTATGATCCGTATAGACAATGAATCTTTGGTTGAAAATATAATGTCTGAAATATTCAACTGACCACACGATCGCAAGTAGTTCTTTCTCAATGATTTGGTATCGGTTTTCCGCACCGACTAGTGCTCTGCTAGCAAAAGCGATTGGTCTGTCTACTGTTTTTTCATTTGATAAAACTGCCCCAATGGCATAATTACTGGCATCGGATGTAATCACGAATATATCGCTGAAGTTTGGTCTAACTAAAAGTGGTTCGGATGTCAAATATAGTCTTAGTGCGTTGAATGATTGTTCACATTCTTTGGTCCAAGAAAATTTGTGCCCTTTTTTTAACAGGTCATTCAGGGGTTTTCTAAGCTTGGCGATGTTTGGAATGAACTTCCCGTAGAAGTTTACTGAACCCAAAAATAATCGTACATCCTTTACTGTTTTAGGTTGTTTCATATTTATGATGGTTTCTATATTATCCTCAGTTGGTCTCATACCATCTTTGTCGACAATGTGACCTAAATACTTTAATCTTTCTTTCAAAATGTGACATTTCTCAGGTGCTAATTTCAAATTGTACTTGCGTAAAACTGTAAGAAATTTTAATAAATTTTTATGATGTTCTTCTACGGTGTCACCAAAAATAATTACATCATCGAGATAAACTACAATCCTCACATCACCCAGCTCATATAAAACTGTATTCATAAGTTTTTGAAATGTAGACGGACTATTTTTCAATCCCATCGGCATTCTTGTGAACTCGAAGTGCCCTTTTGGAGTAGAGAATGCTGTTTTAGCTGCATCCTTCGGGTGTATCGGAACTTGATAGAACCCTGATTTCAAATCCAATGTCGAAAAGAATCTGCTATTACCCAAGCTATCCAGTAACTCAGTGATCGATGGGATCGGGTAAACAAATGGTTTTGTTATCATATTGAGTGATCTGAAATCGACTACTATACGATATTTCATTTTACCATTAGCATCTGGCTTCTTCGGCACACATAGTACTGGAGCGTTCCAAGGGCTTTTACTTGGTTTAATTATTCCCTGATTCAGCATTTCATCAATCTGCTCATTAATATGTTGCTTCGTTGCTTCCGGAAATCTGTACTGCCGTTTATAAATGGGTACATTGGTTGATGTTTCTATTTCATGCTCCGCAGCATTTGTATAGGTTAAATTATCTCCTTCCACGAAAAATACGTCACTGAGATCACATACGATATTTCTGACATTAATCCAATTATCATTTACCAAGTGATCAAGTTTCACTAGTTCCAATAATTTGTCTTCTCGCTCGTTTCTTCTTAAAGTTTTGTACTGTTTATATTCCACCACATCACAATCAATGTTTGCATCTAAATCCAGCATGGACTTCTTATTTCCGGTAAACCAATCCTCTTCGGACTGATATGAAAAAGTATCATATTCAGTTTTATCATATACTTTGGTGTCATTATTATTCGATCCGATTTTCGGTTGTATTCTGTTAATAGTATGAACGTATTTGTTGTCAGAGTTTTTTGTTACAAGGGCTTCTTGTGATTGATTTTCATTAGTTTGAAACGTGATCGTCTTAAAACCTTTATCGATCCTCCCTACGTACTGTTTTAAAAATTCTATTCCAATGATACCTGGCACAATTAAATCTCGGACTAGATGAGAAGTCGCCGGATATTTCACACCATTAATTAGTAATTCCACCTCTGCAACCCCAAGTGTTGGTTTGCTTCCATTCTCTATACCTACCAGTGTTATTAAATCTTCTGTACTGAAGGCTTCAATACCCACGTAGTTCCATAAGTCATATCGTAATAAATTGACTGAAGAGCCTGTATCTATTAAATATTTTACCTTTTTCGTAGGGCTATTTGCAGTTGCTAAATCTATAAAAAAAATTGTCATTTCTGAACACTATTTCCTGTACAATATCCAATGTACTGTTTGTATTTACCAAACAATCATCGTCCGAGGAACCGGTTGGACTTGAACCCGATTTAGTTATAAAAACTAAACCCAATTTGTCGTTTAGTTTTGCCAATTCCGTGCTGTAGGTGTAGCCTCCATTGTTATCTTTATCCACAGTATCCAAAATGAATGTTTTGTTAAATTTTTTTGCTATGTACCTTAAAATATTTAATTCTAATATGTCCAATAAATTCCTGAACGAAATTATTTTGATGGTTTTGGCAGATTTGACAAATTGTGGACCGTTATGAAAGCCGTCAACTAATCCTTCAAAGAACACCTCCGAATTAGTAGCTGAATTTTTCGTACCATTCATTACGAGACCCCATAACTTCTTGTCCGGGAAAGAAAATATTCTGCCCTTCAGATGGTTTTTCATACCGTATGGTAGATGTACAAAGTTCATTAATTCTTTGTATGCCGATCGACTGTTAACTATCAAAAATGTTGCATCAATTTCGTTTTCTTGAATAATTTTATTTGTTGTAAATTTCACCCTACTTGGATCAATCTGCTTTTTTATTATGGCTTCCTGGAAGTCCTCGTATGGGTAGCCCCTCCAAAGCTCATATTTCACGTCAACACTAAAGTCTATGTTCTCAAGGCCATCCATGTGCGGGTTCCAAATTGGAACTTGGGGGTGGCAAAAATGTTCAAACCGTCCTGGAGCATCTAATACTGCCTCTTTACATTCTGAGTATGAAACGACTGTGTCCGAATCCGATTACTCCGATATGATAGATTCTGTATCAATGTCACTTTCAAACTCGTAATTTGTATTGTCGTGTTTGATGCATGTTCTTCTGTCTAATTCATTTTTTGTGTAATTATAATAATCTTCTAAATCTCTGCTAACAAGTCCATGTCTGTTAAATGTAGGATTTTCAGTTCTATTTAGTCTGAACGTCGTTTCTTCTAAGCTTTTCCCTATTGACTCTACGTGTTCTTTAACAAATTTATATCCAATTTTAGCCGGTACCCCTAATTTATCGACAACATAAAATTTGGTGGGGATATTCAATCCTTCAATGGCTAAGTGTAACCATATCGACCCTATTGATTGAATTCGTTCACCGTGTAGGCTTAGCCATGCGTGTTTTTGTGTGTCCATCTTTATTACTCCTATTTTTATCGCTGTTTTTTTGTGGATAAAATTGGAACAGATTCCTGTGTCGATGTAATATTTTTCGGTTACTTCTGGGTTGTCCCAAGTTGTTAATTTCCAGTAAAAACCAGCTGAAATCCCGCCATACATTGGGGTCTTAGCAAACTTTTGAATCTGATCATTTTCCTCTTTCTTGACCATTTGTGTGCAGAAACAGTGGGATTCGTCTATCTTTTTCCTATACAAATCCCTCTCATTCAGTTTTTTCGTTCCTGATTGTTATTGTAATTCCTATCATTCTAATTATTCTCTCGACCCTGCTCGTATCTCCCATTGTTTCGATAGTCATTGTTTCTACTTCTGTAGTCTTGTCGAGGAGGTTCATTTCTGTTGTAATCCCTGCTGTTATTTTGGGTATTGTCATTACTACGGTAATTCCTGCTTTCAAACTGGTGTCTGTAATTTCTTTGCCAGTTACTTTCATAACGGTCCCTATAGTTACGGTATGAATCATCATTTCCAGAAAACCGCTCTCGCTCGTTTCTTGGGTAATAATTATTTTGGTTCCTATTAAAGTTCCTGTAATCGTTTTGCCCTCCAAAATTGATGTTCCGGGGATAATTATTAGAATACCCTCCTTGAGGCCTCTCATTCCTATCGTGACTCCAATTTCTTTGGTGATCATTAGGTTCAGTGAATGCTCTGTTTCTGTGGTGATCATTATTGCCTCTGAAATTCTCGAAATTGTTTTGCTGCCTATAGTGTTTAGAATCTTTGGATCTTTGTCTTTGGGATTCCGCGATATGACAATCTTGCAATCTTTTTTCGATGTGTTCTATTTGTTCCACATCTATACACTCCTCTTCTAAATATTCCATCAGGTCTTCTAGAGTCTCTCTCTTATGAGACTTTGCTAAAGTCTTCAAATTCCTGTTTTTAAGGCCGCCCAGGAAATGGAGTCTAAGATTACGTTGTGCATATGTTTCGTTGTCGTTGTTCAGACGCTCGTGGTTCTTTTCATATTCATCAATATGAGCCTTCAATATTAATGTCCGGTCTTTGTAACTTTGGAAAGTTTCAGTTGAACCCTGTTCCAATGTTTCAATCTTACGGAAAACTTCCTCCAGTTTGAGATTATCCCCAAACTCTTTTTGAAGATTATCTCTGACTTCTCTCCACGTCTCTGCATTAATATGCTTAAACTGTGCAGCAGCAGGACCTTTTAATTTTGATAAAACAACATAAATTAATTCCCTTTCCGCAGTGTTAACAGGGTTGTCCGGTTGATCTTCTCGTTTTTTGGGAACAGCATTAGCGAAATGCTCAATCTGAAATAAGAATCCATCTAATTCAACAGTGGCTCCTCGAAACTCCGGAATGCATTGAATTGCCTTCGTAGTAGGGAACTCGTATGCCATTTTTGCAGTATTGTTTTATAAAAATCAGAATAGGGTATGTGTCCCTTGACTCCGCCTATTATGCATCCAGCGATCACATTTTTCACTATAACTCATAAAGTTTTTTAGCTGTAAGCGAGATTCAACTAGTTATACACTTGCAAATATGAGTTTGATAAGACATTTGGAAGCATGTATCACTAAAAGTTACACAACTATTTTTATAATGCCATAAACTTTCGAGGGATGTGGATTTAATGTCGGTCTGTAAGCATTAAATTTGGTCTATTCGTGGATGCAACTTCGTCCCATTCCATGGATTTATTACTAAATGCAGTCTTTGTACGGTTTTTTTTTCTAATTTAATGAATTAAGGCATTGTTAGCTGTTCTGGATTTACTTAATACATGAACATACATTAATACATTAACATTTCATTACACAAACTAAAGTAAAACTGCCTCGAAACACTTAAATGATGTTCATATATGATTTATCAGCCATTCAATAATGAAAACATTATAATTCACTATGCAATTATGTTGTCTCTTTGATTTGTGTTTAGATGAGCCACTTGAATATAAACAACCGCAAATTCATGCATTTCCACTTGAAATTTTACCAATAACAACCTTTTAACAACGTTATTGATACAACAGGCCATAGTTCGGAACATTCAAAAAAATATGTACCCAACATTGGGTCTACGATTTACGTAGATTTACGAATCATTGTCATTTTAGCCATGTGAACAGTTAGTTTGTAACGTGTAACTATGTTCTGCACATCCAGATTGCATTACTTGCTTTATCGATTCAATTAAGCCTAATTTAGATCACTTGAAATCGTGTAGATCATCTGTTCAGCTTAATCAGTGAAATCATGATGCCCAAAAGTTCAAGAAACCGAAAATTACGCGAAAGTGAACAACTATAAGTTAATTAATATTGTCTCAATTGCTTCGGATAACATCTATCATGCTAATAGCAACATGATTTTGATGATTATCGCTAAATTAATGACACATTTGGTACATAGGCCGAATGAAGGAGCTAGCAGTTTTTCACTTACTAGAATAATACTGCTTTCATCGCGATCCTCGTCTGTTCCACCGAAACTGCACAGTCTTTATTTTCGTCACTGACAGCAATTTCTCCGTCGGATCCCAATTGAACAGCAAAAATCTCCCGCCACCTCCTGCTGCCGTTCTTCTACAGTAATTTTCGGACTATTCCCGTACACCTACACACAATCCTCGAAACTTTCCACTGCGAACTTTTGGATTCTTTCGTCCAACACTATGCAAGTCAAGTCCTAGTCTAATTTGTTCAACAATTCACTAAAACTCTTCACTAAATTTATTACCACTACTACGTCCCTGGTTCTAGGTACCAGTCAGAATAGCGCACCAGGCTCTCAGGCCGTTTTCGCTGTCACCAGATGCGGAGCCCCGAGCGGGAGGCACTGCTCTTTTCTATAATGTTCGAGCACCAACTCGCGCACAAGAATGTGATATATCTATTTTTTTAATTTTTTGTACTTTTTATTTCACTATTCCACTAAGGTTTTAGAATTTGCACATTTTATTTCAGTTTTATACTAAAGTTAATTTACATGGGAGCTTACAGTTAAATGTTCACCACAAAAAATGCAGTGAGATCGTCGCGGACACAAACGGGCAGCGTGACGTTGCTGCGTCAAAACTTACTGTGACTCCTCTCATGATTCCTACTTGGCTTAAATATGGACCTCTGTGGCCATGTTCTTGAAAACACCCTCTCGCCAAAACGCGGGTCTGGCTCACCATTCTCACCGCGACCTATGGATTCTTCGTCCGATGCCCGCGCGGTTGTTTTTCTGGGTCGTAATGAACCTTTGCGGAGTCGAAATAAAGTTTACCTTTTTTGTCGCCGGCGGGTAGCTTTTGCTGCTGCGCAAGCACCTGCCGGTTGGCTCGTTCTACGGGCAGAAAATAATCGCGCGCGCATTCAACTCTATGTAGAACAGTAAAGGTTGCATTAACGCGGAA